>CAIGRP010016824.1:0-19544 GCA_903798385.1 Fraxinus cuspidata
TTTTGTAATCAGTATCATGGTCTTGTGACTAAACTAATGACCATCAAATTGATAATTAACTTTGAAATGACACAAAGATGCATAACATTTTGAACCGACACACAAAAGTTTTGAGATACATGCATATCCATGTTGGAAGCTAACTAGTACAACCACTTTTGAACCAAACATAATTTACAGTACTAGTTTATGCATAGGAAATCTATCAACAGAAGTTTTGTATCATTTATATAAATTTAGAGAAATACAATAAAAATGATTATTGCTCACTTATTTTCAAATGTCAAGAAAAATTCAGAATCAAACTTTTGTTGGTATTTGGAAGTGCGCCATAAATAAATTTACAACATTTTACCATGAGATACGTTGACTAGAAATTGGTAAGGAAAAAAATAGATTTACAGTGACAAGAAAATAACAATAATTATATCATAATGAAAATTCATATTATTGTATAATAGTGAAAATATAAGTTTTTTTACCCAATCTGCAGAAAGGTAGACCTGGGCTCTGATACCAAGATGTAACGCCCCGAAATCTATTCCATTTTTTTTAGAACAAATAGACTTCAAGTGTTACCAAAATTTCTTTTTTTTTTTTTTGAAATTTGATCGATATGTTGATAATGATAAACCAACAATCTAAGTAAAAATTTCACATTTAATAAAATCTTAAAACTACTACAATATCAAACCATCAATACAAATTTAACATAAAATGCCAAATGTTCGAACACAAAAAAACTGTTAAATAATGTGCAAAAAAATTAACATAAAAATGTTATTGAAATAAAATTTGAAAGTTGTCATTTCTAGAATTTTTTTTTTTTTAAAATAGACTTCAAGTGTTACCAAAATTTCTTTTTTTTTTTTTGAAATTTGATCGATATGTTGATAATGATAAACCAACAATCTAAGTAAAAATTTCACATTTAATAAAATCTTAAAACTACTACAATATCAAACCATCAATACAAATTTTACATAAAATGCCAAATGTTCGAACACAAAAAAACTGTTAAATAATGTGCAAAAAAATTAACATAAAAATGTTATTGAAATAAAATTTGAAAGTTGTCATTTCTAGAATTTTTTTTTTTTTAACGTGGCAACCTCATAAGCCTGCCATAGGTTCTCTTAGATCCTCTTCAAACCATCTCGCCTTTTTCTCCTCATTGTCCACAAGGTTAGGGGCATAATTTGATAATTTCTTAAATGTTCTCTCATACTCAGATAAGGACATCGAGTCATGAACTAAATTGAAGAACTCTCTCTTTTTGATTGTGAATACTTGTGGGGGCTAGTACTTCCTGAGGAAATGTTCCTTAAATTCGTTCCATGTCCAGACTTGTCTATGAGCCCTAGATCTTGAGGTTTAGTCCTACTAATGCATGGCACTTTTCTTAAGCATAAATGTTGCGTAGGTAACCATCCTACAATCTGGACAGTCAATGAGGTCAAAAATCCTTTCTATTCTGACCAACAAACCCTCTGCTTCCAATCAGTTGATACTACCTTCGAAAATTGGGAAGTGTTGTTTCCTGAAATGTTCCACGACAATAGCATCAGTGTTTATGTTGTCCTCTCTCGCCTGCGGCTGAGGTGGCGATGATTATGGTGGCAGTATGGGATGTTTAGGTGGTGTTTGCTTTGACATTGTCTCTTGGACGAATGTGCTCATCATAGCTAGAAATTTCCGAGCAAACTGTGGGTCAAAGCCACTAGGTTGGGGTTGTTGGGGTTGTTCACCATCGTTTGCTATCCTACCTTGGGGTGGCATAGTCTTAATAAACAATATTACAATAAGTAAAGATTAAATAAGGATAAATTTATATATTTTATTCATAAGAATCGTAATGATTTCATAAAGGTACGGAGGGCAGTCTCTCCGTCCAAGGAAAAAGGGAAATTTTACTAGATAAAAGGATTGCAAGGTATAACAAGCGTCCAAGCAAACATAGGAAATCATATAGTAAAGCAAGAATCTAAACATAAAACTATAGTCTAGTAGTTTCTCCTAGTGCTCTCATCCCAGTTCGATTCCGGGTCCTGGGAATGGTCTTCTTCCTCGTTCGAGTTTCTGGTCACATACTCTATTATGTTACCCTCATTCTCCGTCTCCGATATTTCCTCGTGACCGCTTCCATTGGGTACGTCACAACGCTGGCATTGGTGGCGGTCTGATTCGTACCCCTCTGGCCTTTCAATGACTTTATAGTCCTTGTTATTGATCCTCCACCTCTCTTTAAAGCTGCTAATAAGGTGTTCGACAGATATATGCTGGTCATACATTAAATCCAATTGTTCAACGAAGTCTCTCCAATATCTGGTAAGGGATTCTGAGGAGGGGAAAAAATGCCTCATCCTTGTTAAATTCGTGTCCATTGAGTCGAGCCCCCCCGATAAATACATTCAATAGCATCCAAATGTTCTATGAGATTATGGCTTGGGTTCCTTGTAAACCTAAGCATGTGCAAGAACCTTGACCGATTATGTGTCCTAATCCTCTCTCTTCTGGTCTGGGCTGGACCTCTAGCCATCTACGAAAGGTATAAAAGGCTTAATCAGTATTACTATTCATACATAAGATTCAAAAAAATGGAAGTTTCTCAATTTAAATATTTTCTACAACTGAAGTTTTCCTGAAATGGGAGTTTCTTAAAATGGAAAATATTTGAAAGAGAATTTTCGTAGTTTAAACTTTTGTAAATTCATACTTTCAAAAATTTGGAAGTTTTCATAATTATGCACATATAAAGAGAAACTTGTACGTAAATAAGTACATTTTCATGATTAAACAAAACTTCAATTTGTTTGAACATAATTTCTTACATATTTATTCACATAATCGTGCATGGACTTGTTAAATTTTATAAACTAGCACGCTCTAAACATAGGTAAACATGGTTAAATATAATCGTCATCATATAATAATAACATTAAATAATGTAATTACATGCCTTTCTACCTGATTTGAGGGCGTCGAAGCCTGGAAATTGGCATTTGCGTGGTGGTGATGTAATGAACTTTAAATCTGAAATAATTTTCTTTTTGCTGGTCTACTTTTTACTGTTCATTGCGTGAATAGTGACTGCATTGTTTTTGTCATGTAAATTTTTTTTATATTTGTCAATCGTGACAAATAATGAACAGTGATTTTTTTGTTAAATTTTTTTATTTTTTTCAATCTATAGAAAATGTAGACCTTGCTCTGATACCATATTATAATGACCCATATTTTACTTTTGGAATCATTATAAAGAATAGTATCATAAACAAAAAAAAAATAATAATAATAATATTTTCTTTAAAATGCAAAGATACAAATATTTAAAATTATTTAAAAAAAAACGCGATGAACATTACTAAAAAACCTTAAACTGCATAGTTTATTCTTTCTTTTTCACCAACGCAAGCACAATCCACCTTCGACTGCCTCGAACTTGCCTTTTTAATTATCTATTAAAGATTTAACGTATACATGTGAGAAATAGATCTCAGTAAATGAGTAATAACGAATTACATCTCATATTTAAGTATGGAAAATTATAACATACATAGACGAGAATTAAAATCCGAACTTCGTGGCTATAATTCCCGTGTGTAGCGTTTCTAAACTTCAGTCCTTTGAACTTATACATATAGGAAGTTATTATAATCATAACTTGAATTTCCGTATCATCATATTCATAATATAAATTCTAAAATTCAAATATTAAAAAAAAATGCGTACTACTACACTTGGTAATTTGAAGGGATAACACCTACGGGAAAATTTTAACTTCTACAACTGACTGATAAATTTTTTTTGTTCTTTTTTTTTTGGTGTGTGTTATGTGTTTGACAAGTCTTCTTATATAGCTTGGGAGAAGTGCCCATATATGGTAATATTGATCAAGGAATAAATCTTCCTAATATAATTTTTACCCATATGGAAGTTAATTCATATAAGAATTAAATCCTCCTAATTTATGCCAAGTTACCTAAATTCACATTTAATCAAAATAGGAATTAAGTTACTTTCCATAACCTAAATACGGCAATCCCATTGTCTCTTCCTTACCTAAACATGCAATTCAATGATCATTTCTTTACCAAAATTTGAAATTCTAAAAAGTGCACATTGGGTCCTTCAACTATGCAAAGTTATCAATTTGGTCCCTTAGCTTCCATCAATGACTAAAAAGAAACTTTCAGGATATTATAAAGATGGCAGTGAATTCTAAACCGAGAATGATGTTTTAAGGTGAGGTATGTAGGCTTGATTATCATAAAGGAGCACCTGGATGATATAATGCATTAGAGATCATATTGGATTTGACAAAATGTAGAAATGCTATATCAATTTTAGGTGAGAAGATATTACGAAGTTAAAAATGAAGTATGAAATTCTATTAGACCAGTTACTATATTATTATATTGACTATTTGATTTTAGTAAAATGGTGTTATTAATGTGGATGTGTATCCACAATAGAACACGTGAAATAATAGGAGTAATATGCCAACAGTTGAGGTGATACTGATTTGATAGAAATTAAGGAAATGATGACTTTGTAATTGAGACATATGTTATGTAGAACCAAGAAACTCTCATTTACAAGAACAGCCCAGTGCCATTTTAACAAATTAGAAGATTAAGATTGGTTAAGAATGGTTACAGGTAGTTCTAAAACATTTGATTGCATTGAACCTACCACAGGAGATAGTTTTGGATCAAATGAAATAATGAGAAAGGATTCACGATGCCTATCTCGAGTTTATGAGAAATAAGGCTTAGCTTCTTCTTGTTGCAGCTAAAACATAATTGCACTTTCCGGTTTCCGGTTGGTGTGTTTGCCTGTAAGTGAAAAATACCTTGCATTGCTTTCTTATTGATGATTTAGTTCAAGAGTTTGTGTATCTATTTGCTTATCTGGTTGATAGGTGATTAAAATGGTAGGGAATGGTCTATGGTACTGAGTTGGTTTCTTCATTCCCAATGAGTTTGACGGAGAAAAGTTTCAATATATTATATCGTGCTGTGATCAACAAGATACATTGAATTCTAGCGGGTCAATAATGAGAAGCTTATTTAACTGTAGCATTTAAGTACATCTACCTCTTGGTCTATTCGAAGTCTCTGGTTTTATATTTGAAAAATCTATTCCACATTCTTTCACCTCCAATATTTATTAAATATCTGGGAACTATTTTTTGCGAATTTGTAGATTGAGATTTCATTGGTGAAAGGAATTAGAGTGGTTAAATGGAGTAGTTACACGTGAGAAGTTGGTATCTTTTGTGGATGGTTATAGATTCTAATGGTGTCAAAAGGATATATAGTAATTTTGGGCTTTACCTTGCATTTGATATTTGTTAATTCTAGACACGTCTGATGATGAGCTGATTTTATTAAGTTTTAATTGACCTTCAATCTGCAGGGGTGATTAAAATAGGACTCATTACCTTTTATATGTCAGTGAGTGTGAAATACTCAGACTTGAAGCCTCACATCTCAGAGCTTGCCAAGTTCATTTCGAAGGAGCTGGCTGTTAATGTTTCTCAGGTAGATAATTCATATTGCTAATCTTGCAGGAGTTAATATGCGCATTGTTTCTCAGGTTGATTAATTCACATCTCGAATCGTGCAGGAGTTACAAATTATGTGGTCATTAGAACCTAAATTTGTGTTAGTCGTCTTTATTTCTTTCATGTTTCACTAAGATACCTCAGGCTTATGTTGGAATGAATTTCGCAGGTTCACTTGATGAACTTCACGTCTAAAGGGAACGATAGCCTCATTAGATGGGCAATTTTTCCACCTGAATCTGATGATTACATAGCTAATGCTACTGCAATGGTGAATTTTGCTTCCTTGAACTGCATAAAAAACTTCGTTCATTTGGTCACAGTCAATGACTTCATTATTTTCTCTTCTTTAATGGCAGGATATTATTGCCAGGTTGAATGAAAATCGTGTGCATCTTCCGGATAGCTTTGGAAGTTACAAATTGTTTCAATGGAACATTGAGCCCCCACCAGTGAGGTATTATGTCCACTTGTTTACAATGTTTCGTGCGTCTCTTCCCTCTTCACCCGTCATCTTTGAAAGTTTTAAATTATCGAATATTTAGACCCAACATGCGGAATTATACAATTAAAAGCAACAAGTCACTTTTTAATTGTTTCTAGATGGTTAGATTAAACAAGTTAATTTATCCTAAGTTTGAATACCACAATCAATAATTCAAATAGTAAAGAACACTAAAGATGATCACAGAGAAACCCTAATTTGGTAAAAACTCCGAGCAATTTGCCATCAATAATCCACTATAAATCGAAGCAAACTTAGAGTACGGTCCAAACCCGTTTAACCTGTAGAACTTCTAACCTCAATTCCCGCAGTCTCCATTGATCCTACTGGATGTACTCCTTCAAAACAAATCGCGATTCTTGGTTTATATCTCAGCCCTCTTGGATTTATTCTTATGCAACAGCCCGATCTCTGATATCGATTTTATCTCCGGTGGATTAAATGGTTTGAGTTTGATCAATAGATCTTGTGTGTTTTGATATGTAGTTTTATATGAAAGAATGTGCTTGATCAACAAAATATTTTTTGGAAGAATTTATGGATCAAGTAATATGTGGTGGTTGAATCTTGGAATCAATGAATGTTTTGGATTTTCAAAGGAATGATCTCTGTAGAATAAATATGGTTCAACACATTTTCTTACGTCATAGGGTAGGACATATATATAGGAAAAAGTGTTTGGGATGAAAATGTATTGTAAAACCAAGTGTTTGAAACAAAATAGATTTCTGAACGTTGACCTTTCGCTCGAGCGCCCAGCCAGCGACAGGCGAGTAGCAGCTGAGCAGTTATCAGTATTTTTATCATAACTCTCTCTCGATGTCCGATTGAGGTGATTCAAAATGCGTTGAAAGCTAACTCAAAACAATTCTCCTAGAAATAGCCTTGTCCAAATTCCAATGTTTTCTATGTGAAAAATGCGTTGCAAGTAGCGACTGAGAATTTGGAACATAACTTGTGTGGCTCTTTGACACTCTTTAGACTTCTAATCGCATTTCAATGATCATATGAGACCTTTGACATTTTGGACTTATTCAAGGACTATACTACCAACCCAACTCTTTTGACTTTAATTAGGACTTGATAACTCTTATTTTGACTTTGATTACAACTCGAACTCCTAATACAATTCAACTAGGACTTAATTTTGACTAAGGAAATTGCCAATTACAAATTTAAAAATTGTCAATTATAATTTGGACTTAATAATCGCAGTCAAACCCACTCACAAGGGTATAATGTGTGCAGTGCATAAGATATATGTAATAATATATACCAAGTACCGAACAAGTTCTAAACAAATTAATGGAAATATAATTATTTCCGTTTTCAAAATTTTTTTAAAATTTATTTTTCCAGATACTAAATAAAATGCAAAAAAAAAAAAAAAGTTTAGAGTGCATGCATGAATATGTAGATACCATGAATAATGCAGATGGATGCACCTAATTACCTACTCAATGAGGCACATAAATACTCTTTACCATGAAGAGTAACGCGAGCAATACTGTAATGTAAATCATCACTTGGACCTGTGAATTCACTCCTTTTGACCCCAATTTCTTAGAAGATATCTTAGTCAATTGAGTCATCAAATCAGTCAAGTGACTCACTTGATTAGTCAAGAATCTAACATGACTAATTAGATCTTGTTTATTTTTCCTAATCAAGGGCTTATGGCAATTTAGGTCTAATGCGACCCAAAACACCACAATTATGACGTCTATGAATGAATTTAGGAACAATCCTAGATTTCAAAATTTTAATTAAATTTATTCTTGTTTGATGTAATCATCTAAAAATAATAAAAAAGTGACTTGTTGCTTTGAATTGTGTAATTCCGTATGTTAGGTCTAAATAAATTGGCTAATTTAAAACTTTCAAAATTAAATCCTTCTCTAGTGGATCTAAAAAGATTGATAACATGATATGTTAGAATAAAACAATTGGGGATAGAAGAAGCGTAGGCTTTAATAAAACAAATTTTCAGACTGGAAAAATAAGCTTATACCTGCCTCAAAGCCTAAAGCTGCTTCTAGGTTCATCCCTCCATGTCACCATTGCTGTAAAGTAGGATACACAAGACCTAAATGTCACGAGCTCTTAAATAAGAACATGACCAAGAATAGAGGTGTTGAGGACTGAAATCATCGGTACAACATAAGTTGCCTTCCCCTAACATTCAAAATTTAAAACTTAGGATAAATTGACTTGTTTGATCTAATCATCTAGAAACAATTAAAAAGTGACTTGTTGCTTTTAATTGTGTAATTCCGTGCGTTGGATCTAAATAAATTGGCTAATTTAAAACTTTCAACCTTGAACCGTTCTCCCCTCCTGGTTGGCTCTTAATTTTGGTAGATGATAGTGAATCGATAAAATTTTACATTTGTGTACTGTGGGCCCATTGCGACTTTCCTCCAAGAATGATTTGAATTTATGTTTTCTGCCAAATTAGTTTTTCTCATGTTGTATTCTGTTTTGGCTGGATAGCAAAACTCAAGAGGATCCTGTTTTGGCTGGCACTTATATTCTTCCTTTCATATAGAAATGATATTGTATCTCACTTCATTATTGCTGCATTGATTCAGGACGTGGTGGCAACAACATTTGGTGGTTATAGTTTCAATATCCGTTGTAATGATAGTATTAGGATTATTGGCTTCTGGGCTATGGTTTCTTTGGAGGAGAAACAAACAATCTCTAGTTTCATACAAGCCTGTTGATTCTGCTGTTCCGGAACAAGAACTCCAGCCGATATAATAAAACTAATACAGGTTGAGATGGTTTTAGCCAAAAGTTATTGGTCATCAACTCAACATGCTTTGGGCTATCCTTCCAAGTACAAAAAGAATCATACAGGGAATTAGTTTTTCCAGTGTCTTCTAGTTTATCTAAGTTTCATCACACATGTGAATAGGTGACAGTTTTTATTAAGCATAACCAATTTATATGGATGTCTTATGTGAATGGATCCGTCATCTAACCAATAGATTTGCCTACATGTGATATATTCCATTTTGTTTTCACAATTTCTACTCAGTATTTAAACATTGTAACATAAATGAAACCCCGAATGTTTCTTCGTCAAGGACGCGTTACATTATAGAAAACAGATTGGATATAAGATAATTTCTTTAAAGGATTTTGTTCTCACAATGGATATGTATAAATTTATTTTTGAAATTGTTCTAGTTATTAGAACAAATCTTCTACGGGTAATATGACACACTAAAATAGGTGGTGTTAGATAATGGTTGATTACAAAATTGATTACACACACATATATATATTTGTTAAATTAACATTTTTGATGCTAAATTTATTTTTGAAATTGTTCTAGTTATTAATCGTAGACGTAATGATGTTTAGACGAGAAGAAAAACAGTTGCAGCAATCCCTTTTCACTCTGTAAAGACACGTGTTTCAATATATTGAAATCAGGGAAAGCGCTCATCATGTCACTGTTTCCTATTCTACTCTTTCAAATGGCCAAATTATGTAGGGACGAAAGGAATATGTGTGAAGCGGCGGATATATTTCATTATTTAGTAACTTTCTTCCAATTATACCAAAAGCCATGATTTGTGAACGCCCAAACAATACAAACATATTAATTTTTCTTTACTTCAAAGAGTTTCACCAATGTGCAGGAATGTATACATCTCATTTGGCATATTAAGCTGTAAAACTGTCCAATTCTCTAGTCCATGTTTGGTTCGACTAAAAAGTTGATAAAAATTTTAATTATTTTATTTTTAACTACACATTTCATGACACTCACAACTTTTATCAATTTTTTCAACAGTACATTTTATCAAAATGTATTACGGACTGCTGCTGCAATTTTTCCCAAAACTATTGAGTAAATTCCATCAAGGGTCTCAACATTTCGTAATTGTGAAACTCGTATCTTTTTTTTTTTTTATCACTTGTTGCATTCATATACCTGAGCTTTTAAAATTATAGTACTCGTATCTCCATCTAACAAAAAATATATATTTTTTAATTTTTAAATGGCAATGTGACACTCAATGATTCTGACTGCTGTAGTAAGGATATAAGTTTCATAAATTTTAACCTATTTGGATTTTTGTTCTAAAAGAAAGTTGAAGTCACGATTTGGTTTGTTTTATAAATCTTTTTGGATGATTAATCACATGAATATCACATGACCATTTAACGTTCAAGTAAATGTTTTCAAGTAACTGGGACCATGGGTGCACAGTTTTAAAATATTGGAGTGCAACAAATGGTAGGGTGAGGACATGAATGCTACATTTTTAAAAGGTTGGTGACCCCTAGTGAAATTTACCCTTAATTATCAGATGAATTACTATATGCTTTTATTTGTTCAGTAACAGAAATCTAAATTTTATTCTCCATAAATTTAAAATCTTTTTCATCACTCATTTAAGTTAAATACATTGCCATAAGTACTGGAAAATTAGAATTGTTTGTTTAAATAGTTAATAGTTTCGTAGAATAAATTTTCGGGAGGAGTTCGACCCATATTAGTCAAACTGCACTATAAAGCATGTTTGATACACAGTTTGTAGGAAATTTTGTTTATTTATTTTTCTTCAATGCTCCTTGCCAGTCACGCAATTGATGCTATGGGACGGGATTAGGGGAGGCGCTAATGTTAAATATATAGCAAAGGAAATAATGATATCTGCAGTTAAATGTACTTAAAATATAGAATTGTTTCGTTTTTCTTTAAGAAAATAGAAAATAATTTTTAATAAAAGTGATCAGGATAAGGACAAGAGTTTAGAAGAGATGGTCCTAATTGCTACCATAGACTGATACATTATCCCATCTTTTTTGTATTTTTCTGCTGATTGTCAAATAGCATTAGGCAGCCTGGTGGAAATATTGATCATTTCAAATTTGGATTTTGTCATCTCTACACTCTTTTTTACAACGGATTTGACATTGCTTTTGTTTTCAAAATAGTGGGTGGGAATACTGTTAAATTAGGTTATGTTATCTTTGCTGTTTGCAGGCTATTTTCAGTTTTCAATTTTCAAAAACACTGAAAATATATTTACTTACCCATTTTCAAACGAATTTTAAAAAACGAGTTTAAAATTTACAAAGAAAACGAAAAAGCCAAAAAAATCGTTTTGGCTGTTTTCAATTAAAATCAAGCCAAAATTTTATTTTTTATTTTTATTTTTGAAAACAATTTTTTCAAAATGACAAAAATAACGTGTTTTCAACAATTTCAAAATGGAAACTCAAAACACAAAACTCAAAACAAAAAATTGAAACGCGAAGAGAACGAACCTTAGCTTTTTGTCATTTTCGGCTGGCTATGTCAAGGTTTGTTGAACCAATTTATAAAGACAATTCTCAACAGGTGAGATACAAATTCTGCAAATTAATCTTTAAAGTCGATAAATTATTTCATCATCTGAACCTTGCGCTATAGCTACATAGAAAAATTTGGTGAGTTAGTATGGAGTACTCGTCGAAGCTGAAGAAGCCTCATGCTGTTTGTGTACCTCTTCCAGCCCAAGGTCATATAAACCCTATGCTAAAACTAGCAAAACTCCTCCATTCCAGAGGTTTTCATATAACTTTCCTTCACACAGAGTTTAACTATGAAAGATTGATAAAATCTAAAGATCCAGATTCAATGAAGGGTGTTGAAAATTTTATTTTTGAAACAGTTTCTGACGGTTTACCTCCAAGCAACCCCCGGGAAATTCTCGACCTTCCGGTCCTATGCGTATCAATGCCTATACACTGCAAGAACTCGTTTAGAAAACTAATCAAAAAGCTTAATTCTTCGGCAGATGTGCCTCCTGTCACTTGTGTAGTTTCTGATGGTGTCATGAGCTTCACTTTGGAGGTCGCGAGAGAATTTAACATCCCGGAAATTCTTTTCTTCACCCCAAGTGCTTGTGGCATGTGGGGCTATCTTCACTTCGATGAGCTTCTTCAAAGAGGCTATTTTCCATTCAAAGGTATGCAAGTTTAACCTAGCTAATCTAATGAATTAAGTACTTTTTTTGTGCTATTTTATCGATTTTTCCTGTATTTGTTGATGTTGAGACATGTAGATGAGAGCTGTTTAAGTAATGGATATATTGACACCATAATTGATTGGATACCAGCAATGGAAGGCATTAGATTAAAAGATCTCCCAACATTTATTAGGACAACTAACCGGGATGATATAATGTTCAACTACAACTTAGAATCAATAAACAATGCATTGAAAACTGGCAGCCTCATTCTTAACACATTTGATGAATTGGAACAAGATGTCTTGGATGCCATGAAAAGCAAGTTTCCCAACATTTACACCATTGGCCCTCTGTCTTTACTTTCTGAACAAATTATTTGTGATGCAAAAATCGAGTCGATCGAAGCATGTTTGTGGAAAGGAGATGATAAGTGCTTGGAATGGTTGGATAAGAGAGATGCAGGATCAGTTGTGTATGTAAACTATGGAAGTCTAATAATAATGACCCATAAACAATTAAGTGAATTTGCATGGGGACTAGCTAATAGCAAATACTCATTTTTGTGGGTTATTAGGCCTAATCTTGTGAATGGTGGCACTGAGATTATATCACAAGATTTCTTGGATGAGATTGAGGATAGAGGGTTGATATTGGATTGGTGCCCACAAGAAAAAGTTTTGGGCCACCATTCAGTTAGAGGGTTCTTAACACATTGTGGGTGGAATTCTAGTTTGGAAAGCATTTCACATGGGGTGCCCATGATTTGTTGGCCATTTTTTGCAGAACAACAAACGAATTGTCATTACTTGTGCTCAAAGTGGGGGATTGGATTGGAGATTGATAGTGATGTTAAAAGAGAAGAAGTTGAGGGGCTACTGAGGGAGTTGGTGGATGGGAAAATGGGGAAGGAAATGAGGGGAAAAGCTATTGAATTGAAGAAAAGAGCAGAAAGGGCCACAAAACAAGGTGGCTCATCCTACATTAATTTTGATATGTTAGTACAAAATCTCAAAGGAGAGTCATAGATCTTTGTTATTTGATTTAGGGTCCGTTTGATTGCAAGGTGGAAAGAAAATGAATTCCAGAGAAAGTAATTGTCTAGAACTTGTTTTGTATAGAATTGTAAATTAATTGTGTTTGATTGGTATAATTTTTCATCGAAAAATTTTAAAATTTTAGATATTTTTGTGTTCATTTGTCTTTGTTTTATATGGAAATTGTCTATTAAAATAATAATTTTTTTCCACAATTGGTTATGCAATTTGTTTCCATTGCCAAAAGTAAAAAAATAATAATAATAATAATAAATTTCCTAGAAAATCATTATTTCATCAAATTTTAGTGTTCATTTGGCTTTATTTTACATAGAAATTATCCATTAAAGTAAATTTTTTTTTACAATTAGTTATGAAATTTGTTTCCATTGACAAAAAATAAAAATAAAAAATAACACCGAAAAGCTGGACTCAGATTTCACACCAAAAAGGTGGGAAATCCAATTCCTCCAAATCCAAGAAATAGTGCACGTGTGAAGCTTTTTGGGAAAATGTTTTCCAAGGCAAATTTATGGTATCAAACAAGGCAAAAGTTAAAAAATTTGTGTTTTCAAACAGAGCCTTATTATATCTCATTTTCTTAGTTGCTGAGAATATTGAGTGAGATTGCGTAAAGAAAATAAATATTCGAGCAAAGCCGATATAGTAGGTTGTGTTTTTTAATTCGTACACAATGAAATCCACCATCTGTTTGCCTTTTCATCAAGAATCATCTTTGATGTACAACATGGATGATAATTTTGTTTACAGAACGTCATATGACATTATGTCATTGGACAGTTTAAGTGGAAAATTGTTTTTGCAAAAAACTATTTTTTTTGTTTTTTTTGTCAAAACACCACAATTTTATTCACATTGTCAACCTAGGTTTTACAAATTGCAAAATCCTTTCATCAATGTTATATTCTTTATGTCACTCAAGCCAAAGAATGTTACGCCAATTTGTGCGCTACTACATGATTGGGTTAAAAATAGAGTAATCAACTAAAAAGTTGTTTAATTTTGGTCCATACCATATTATTCCGCCAATGTACAGTATCATATACAAATAATTTAGTGATGAGTAGAGTACGTCAAATTCCTTCATTTTTTTTTAAACTTTAATTAAAATCAACTCTAAAACATAGATTCAACATTTGTGTTTGGAGTCTTGAAATTTAATCAAATAGCAAAGGCATTAGGATCCTGAAACCATCATTTTTAACCTTCTTTAGTCCTCAAATAATCATTATTAACCAATTCTTATTTTATGTTGACAATCACTTTTCATTATATGATATTTTTTGCGAATATATAAAAATGTAAGATAAAATTAGAATATCAATTAAAATTGCTCCAAGCATAGAGATCTCTATTTTCTACGGGATCTAGTGTTCTAAAAGTGCATTACTTCTTAATCTCAACATGAGTTTATAAAATATCTTTAAATTGGCCACATGTAATAGGGTGACAATAACTCAATAGAAAATAAAAATTAAAAGTAAAGCGAGCAATTATTAAATTAAGCTCTTGTTTATTAGAGATTTTTTAAAATTCATTTTTAATTACGTATTCTTCCTTAAAATAATTTTCCACATTAACTCATAATTTTTCATTACTTTTTAACAATATGATCTAAAAAATTCAATTTTATAAAATCTATTCTCAAAATTTTTACATCAAATAGAAATAATCAACAAGGTTTTGTCGTGAATTCTAGCAACAAAAAGTTTAGTCGATCATAATTTGATAACAAAATACAAGATATTTGTCAAATTATCACCAGACAAATTAGAAGAATAGTTGGGTACAGCCCTTAGTCTTGAATTTCTTCAATAATTGTGGATATGACACTTTCTTCTCCTTCAAAACCATTCAACACTACAAGGAATACTTGTAACTCTAGCACCAAAATGTGTTACATAATGATATAGAGGCTTAAAAAAGCCCTAAAACGAGTCCAAAATAGCTAGAAGTCGAAGAATTAAGTTTTTTCAATGACGGGAATTTCCAACCCGAAGCAATGCACACTTGCCATCCCTTATGTTGTATCTATTTTATTTTACATTTTAAAATATTGCACGGAATGTCAGTACCACGTCCTGGTGCGTAAGTGCCGAGTTAGGCGTAGAGATAAAGATATGACATGTAATCTTCGCTGATGTCATGCTGACCTAACTCGTATCATGAGGTCCTATATTTGCACCCCTGGCTCCCGAACTTCTAATGTCTTCAAATTTGGTCATTCAATATTTCTAGTATTTCATTTGATCTCCAAACTTTTAGTTTCATCCCTGTTGGTCCTCCATTTTTTATTTCTTCATTTTTAGTCCATAAATTCTTATTCTCTTCATTTAATCCTTGAACTTTTCAGACTTCTATTTTAGTCCCCAAAATTTATGAAATATTCCAATTAGTTGGCATATCCGTCTATTTGAGTCTCATAAATCTTCATCTGACACCATCATTTTGTCCAGTTAATACTTTAAAATACTTCAATTTACCTAATTCATACTTCAATTGTAGTGTTTTTTCTGTTTTTCTTTTTCAGGATAGTTTATTTGGTGTCCCCAACCATGCATATTATACATAACTTCAATCATGCTATTAAAAACCACCTTGATAGATAATTCACGCACAGAATCAAAACTTATCCGAATAACCACATTTCATCGGCTCAACCACCTCTAAACTTATTCCGACAATAAGGTTAAGTGATTTATTAGTAGGGTGATAGGTATTTTAGCATAATTTTCAACCTTGTTCAACCAACTCAAGAATCCATCATACTACACACAGTAATTTCAAAAGCTAATCCACAATTAAAAGTGCCTATGTGCTCAATGATGATCATAAGGTCATACTCAGGATAGTAAGATACAAAGTAGGACATTTGATCACTTTCACAACTAATACTTATATTTGAACATAAATCAATATCAAGAGCTGGCAAGGCTATCCAACTAGACAAATATATTTTTCATTGTTTCAAAAAACTTAATTATTTTTGGATTTTTTGAAATTTCAATCTTATGGATTTTTTTATGTAAAGGAAAGCAATAAAACAAGTCACAGTTGACTTTAGAGTCGAATATACCACAAAAATTAAAGAATATACTCTCAATGTGAGCTAAAAAAGATTGAGGATAGCAATAATCCTCGTGTCATAAGATGATACTCCTCATGCATTCGGCTATTTTTCTCTTTAGCCATCTTTGTTCGGTCTTCAAAAAGAGACATGAATATAATTAACTGCAAATGGTCACTGGTAACAAGGAAAGCTTGAAAGCTTCTGGGAGTTGTGGCTAACCTAATTGATGACCTTGACTCTAAATTGTTCTGAAAATCCTATAAAAAAAAAAAAAAAATTATAATAAGTCCTAAGATATTAATTGAAAAAAAGTGGTAAATTTAAGAAGATTGAATTTCTTCCTAGTGAGCACTTGTTTAAACTCCCTAGCTTGATATCATTGCCCTTATATGGGGTTGAAATGAGCACTAGAAGTCTTGCACTACTTGCAAATGTCAGTCTTGCATGATTTTTTCAAGTATTCTAAAAGTTGTAAAGCGTGAATAGGGAACAAAATTGAGTTTTAAGCTGTTACGAGCCTAAATGGGCTTAGGAAATAATTAAATATTAAAAAGGCGTAAAACGTAGCTAGATAGCAAGCTCCAACTTTGTTTCTAAGCGTACTTTTTAGAACACTAATTTTACCTCCACTCTCTACACCTTCTTGATTGTTTTATTCTATAGCTTCACTCTATTACTAGCTCCTACTTTAGCTTTGGACTCCTTTTTTATTTTTTTAAATAAAACTTTTGGTTTGCAATTCTAATGCTTAGTTGGCTCCTTGAGTTTGCACTCTACTTTTTGAACATTTACCTCTTCATCAACTCTAAAGCATTTTTCTTGTTTGGGTAGCTACTGGGGAACACTATACATGCTAAATACTGCTTTGTTATCCTCTACCCTCAAAATTAGCTCATCTTTCTTCACACAATAAGAGCTTGAGCTATTGCAAGGAAAGATCGTCCAAAGATTACTGTCATGCTTTGGTCATCTTATATGTCAAGTGCAATGAAGTCCACCAGAAGATTAATTTATAATCGACCTTGATGAGAGAATCTTCCACCATGCCTCTTGACGCGTGATTGATAGGACAAAAAGTTATAGAGATACTAAAGTTAGCTTTACATTGCCAAAATCTAGTCTTCTATAGTCAAAAAGTCCCACTAAATTAACATTAACACTTAAACCACATAAAGAAACTAAAATTCATAGATTTTTCAGTAGTGCGATGTATTTTTTTTGTCTTTGGAGGTAGCTCATTTTGGAGAATTGCATAGCTCTCCTTAGTTAAGGATACTGTCATGAACTCGACAAGCTTCGTTTTCTTGGTCTACATTTCCTTTATGGGTTTATGATTAAATGTGATGAGTGTATTTTATCAAGCATTGAACAAGTAAAGAATTAGTTTTAATTGCAGTACTTATAAACTTTTTTGTAAAGTAAAACAATTTCAATACTTGATGCGATTTGGCAAAGTTATCTAATGCATTTATATTTTTGTTTGTTTGCTTGTGTGTTCAATAGATAGTTTTGGTCGAGACGAACAATAATTTAAGTTTGAAGGTATTTGATAAGTACATTTTATGCTCTTATTCGAGCTTCTTTTCTAATTTATTTATATGTAAATTGAGCAGATATTTACTTAATTTGGGTAAATTATGTTAATTGTAGGAAAATCTCAATCTTGATACAATTCATATGAAAAGAAATTATTTGAAACTTAATCGGAGTTGATTTGAAGCAATTGAAAATTAATCGGATTGTAATAAATCAATTGGAAGTATTAATATAGCATTCGATAAAGTTCATAAGTTTCGGGAGTTAAATTCGATAATTAGAAAGTTTGAGGATTAAATTGTAAACTTTTGAAACTTGTCTCGAGTCAACTATAATGATTTTAGAATGAAGATGACTTAATTGCAAATATTAAAGATGAATGACTAAAATCACATGAGAAAATGAGTTCAATCGAAAAAGAGATTTGTTTCCTTTTCTTCTCAAACTCTTTGTTGAAATTCAATTTAAACAATAATTTTGTCTAAATCTTGTTCTATAAATACATACCATAGTCCAACAATTAAAGAATGAGTTTGTGGTGTTTCATTATACACATATATTTGAGCCAGAGTTTGGAGGATTTATTTTACATATATATTATACAAGTCCAAAAAGGATGGAAAAATCAAGAATCAATCAAGAAGCTAGGGTTTCAAAATTTTACAAGAAGAAGGAATCTTGGTGCAAGATATTCATCTTTTTCCTTTCTTCAAACCCGGTGATGTACTTTAATTCTTTCTTGTTTTATTCTTCTTCCATGATATCCAATTAAGTAATTAGTTAGGTTGAATGATGTAACCTAGTTTTGAACTTTAATTCTTAATTAAAAAGTTTTAAATTTCAAATTGATTTTGTGAATTTTTTTTATTCTATGCTTAATGCTTGAATTAGTTGGCAACTAATTGATTGATTTTGAGAGCAATAATTATGTAGAGATACGAATTATTTGTTTATACCACACAGTAAAATTTGAAGACTATTATAAAAATGTGAGATAACATTTCTAATTAATAGGGTCATTACATGAATTCTTAGAAATTTAATGCGTTTAACTAAAGTGTATCCAAATTCATGTAGAGATATATAATTGAATTCGTTAAATAGAATCAATTTAAAGTAGAGAAAGGAAAATTGAATACGTTGGAAGAATTCAAGTAGATAGACATAATCAATTGATATAAAATTTGGTAATTGTGATTAATGAATAGCTATGGTGAAGTCATGAATTCTAACACTTAAACTATCATTAAAGAGTCGCTTTTATTGGTTCATTTAAATAAAAAACCACAAAAAGGAAAATAAATTATTTCTATTTGTTTTTTATCAAATTAGAGTTATGAATGATTTAACCAACAATTAGATAGTAGTCATCCGGGAATGATATTCGAACTCTTAGCTCCACTATATTACTTGTTATGAGCCATACACTTCTGGGACATAAAATCGACAAGATGTTTTTTGCGACGTTGTTGGGAACTATTTTTATTTAGTATTGGATTAAATTATTTCTTGATTTTGTTTGAATTTTTTTCTTTCCTTTTTCTTTTTCAATTGATCTGCTAATTTTTCTTTGTTTAATTGATAGGGAATGAAAAAAAGCAAGAGAACAAAACATTACAATGATTGATCACGACTTAGATGAATGTGATATGCTTTTTGGAGATTTTCTTATCTAGCAACAACTTTAAAAGTGGGAATAAAATCAACCTATCGTACTTTGTAAGGATAGATTGCCACATGAATTAAATATAAAATCTATTGTTTATGAGGAGATTAGACTGACTTATGAATACTGTGGTGCATTGCATTATACTAAAAATTGTTTGTTATT
>CAIGRP010016829.1:0-10196 GCA_903798385.1 Fraxinus cuspidata
AAATCTCGACGATGGCTGGAGGAATTAAAGGGTGTTGGGGCATGAAATTTGGGAAAGGAAAAAGAGGGTGAAGACATGAAAGAAAGTATCGCAATCGGGATAGTGTAGTGGCATGTGAAAATGGAGAAGTGAAGTGAAAAAAAATTGAATTATGACGACGATGGGAAATCGAGACACGTGGTGTGCCAAGTTTTTGCCTCTTTTATTTTGTAGTGATTAATATTGTAGTGACTTTAGTATTTTGAGGAAATTACTCGTGAGATGAATTTGGGTTAGATGGGCTGGACAACTACGTTGCAATTGCTAAAGAGGAAATTACAGAAAAATAGGCATTTAAATTTTCAAATTCAAAAATCAGATCTTAAGTTTATTTAATCAAAAATCAGGTATTAATTGAATTTATAATTAAAACCCTCACACCCAAACCCTAAATCATTTTATCTCTCTTCTTCCTCTCCTCTCCCCTTCCCTTTTCTCCTTCCCTCCCGTCTCTCTCTACCTTCTCCCTCACACATGGACGACAGTCGCTATCGGAGACCACCTCGCCACCGTACAGCGCTCTTCGTTGTGAAGCCACTCTGCTTCGCCGTCTCCCATTTTCCATCTCCCATCTCTCTATTTGCTACACGTCACGTCGTCCCACTCTCTCATATCTCTCTTCAATGTGTTGCGTAGATAAGTTACGCTATTGTAAAACACTAATTTGAGTGTAGCACGCGACGCTTTGAGATTGTGAGTTTCTGTTGCTCGGCCGATGTTTTGGTTTTTGTTTCTATTTCTGTCTGTGATTTTCATATTTGAGATGGTGTTAGTGGCGGTGAGGTGGTATCGGTGTTTTGGTTTCTGTTTCTGTTTTCGTTTTTGAAGTTTCATATTTTGAGTTTTAAATTGTGATGTGGCGTGGTGGAAGTGGTGATGGCGGTGAAGGTGATGTTGCTAGACATTTGATTGGTGTTGGTGGTGGTGGTGAAGAGATGGAGAGTACGGTGTTAGTTGTCGTGAGGTGTTGGTGGTTCAACGTGCCGGAGGCGATGGTGATGGTCACCAATTATTTGGTCGACTCTGACCATTAAATTGGTTAATTTGTGGCCAATAAACAATATGTGACCTAAAAAATTAAAGTTGTGACTTGTAATATTTGTGATTTGTGATTTGTGACCTATTAATTTTTTGATTTGTAACCTATAAAAATTTTAATCTGTGATCGTAAAATAATTTGTGACCTGTAAATTTTCTAATTTGTAATCGAAAAATAATCCTAATGATCAATTAATTTGATAAAATGTGACCAATAAATAAGTTGTAACTCATAAGTATGTATACGTGACCATAAATTGTATAATTGTGATTTTAATATATGTAATAATAAAATATACTTAAGTAATAAATAAATACCTGATTTTTGCAATTTTAAAACTTAATGCCTGAGAATTGATTTGGTCATAGTTAAAACCTGATCCATGAATTTTTCCCATTGCTAAATTTCTTCTTGGGCCAATAAAGAACCAATTGACTTAAATGGCACTTAATTGATTCAGAACAAGTTGTTGCATTTCCACGTGGAATTGTAACTCTTTATTTGAAAGTCTCGAAAGAAATCCAAGGAAGCTTTTAAGCTTTTCCTGGTAACTAAGAAATATTAGTGACCTCGAATTAATTTTGCTAGTGAATATTAAAGTTGGCCGATCTCATTATCATGCTCAAATTCTTATACAGAGGAATGTGACTTAGCCACTGTTTGGTTTAGAAAAAAATTAGATTTTTAGTACATTTTCATAGAAAAAATAAATAAAATATGTGGTTTTAAATTTGATAAAAGTTTTGGATCTTTTTTAATGTGTGTTTCAAAATGAGTTTTAAAAAATAAAGGTCAATTGGAGATTTATCATTCACCGGTCGTCGTCAAGGAGTGCAACTTTTATAAGTCGAATATGCACCTTGTTTAGTAAATTTGTTTGTTAAATATAAATAAATTATTAATCGTCACATGCATATCACGTAGGGCGATTACGGTAGTGAGCCCTGCAAATATCATTATTCTTAAATTAATGCCAATATAAACATAAATTACGTCACTATGAGAACAGAGACTTGTGGTATCACCACGAGCCTCCACGTGGAACAGCATGATTCTTCATTGACATCTTCATCAACTGAAAAAATAATAATGTCAGTGTGTGGACATTTGTACATATGGGTTATTGCGTGTTTGGGTAAGCTTGACTATTTAATTATGAGTTTTATTGATTATAGTTCAAAATAAGTAACATATTTTAAAACAATTCATATTTTACTATTAAATAACTTATTTATATAGTAAGTAATAATTTATCTAGACATCTTTAAAACTAAAGGATTATTAAGCACCTATTTGAGTCCCATTTCGGGCTAAAAATGTATATTGAAATAGTAGATTGATAGATGATGTGTAGTTAAAAAATAAGAAAAAGTTTAAATTTGCATCTAATATTATTTTATTAAAAAAAGTGTGATTAAAAATGAGGGAGACATATATTTGGAAAATAATGGAGGATCAAAAAAGGGCTAAAGTAACTTTAGGTTACTTAGAGAAGTACATAAACCAACTAAACGAACAAAAAAGGTGTCATTTTTGTAAACATTAGCATTCTTGCGCATCTATTCTTTTGGTAATGAATTGGTTGTAAATTTCAACTTCACAATCTTTTTTGTCTCTTCATTTGACCTTATTCTTCTCATGGATTATACTCGTAACCAATAACATTTGATGAATTTCGATAATTGAGATAACTTGAAAAATAATCCCGACTAGTGTTAATTTATTTCACAAACACCTGAATTTCGAGTTAAACCCCTATTGAATAAATGGAATACATTAGCTGTCTATTTTCAAGTTGGATAATAAGGATAGGAGAAGAACAATTACATTCGATTACTACAAGTCATAAATTACACAAACAATAACATAAATTGAGCATTAGAGAAATAATTTAAGAGAAAATATATAATTACTAAAAAAAAGAGAAGTGTGACTTTTTTATTTAGCTTGAAATGAAGCCAATAGAAAATTTTAAAAAAAGTAAGGAATACATTTGGCATGATTTAAGCCGTTATCATCAACCTTGTAGCCGTTGGAAATGCTTATTGTCGCATGCTTTTGGTAATATCTTCTCTCTGGACTTTAATAGCTCATTATATATATTATATGAATCATGATTGATAGAGAAAGCATGCCATTTGACGTGTTTGAGTACGCAACTCATTTAAATAAGTAAATATCTTTAATTTATGAGTTTACAGTTGCAACTTCAAATGTTATCACCAACCATTTGTGAAAATGTTTAACCCTTAATGAGAAAAGGACTGGAAGAGGCTGAAGATTCTGCATACAATTTACTCGAAATTTTAGCCACACAATGTGAACAAGAAAATTAAGAAAGGAAGCGATGATTAAATAGCTAATCATTTCATAGCATAGAATAAGATAAATGGCATGTTTGAAAGAACTTTTGATTTTGCTCATGCTTCTTGTAAAAGAGTTTCCCGAGTAAGCTATAAACTAACTTTCTCTAAAAATCTTTCTAGCAAAAGAAAACACTTCCACAAAATTATCCTAATATGTTTAAAAGCTACTTTTAACTTAATAAAAACCTTGTCAAACACCCTAACATAGACAAGGAAGCAAGAAGCAAGAAATTTCACTCTTTGGCTGGGTCAAAAACATATATATGCATGATATTATATATCAAATTGAGTAATATTTTATAACTCTCTCCCTCCCCACCCCCACCCAAAGATTTTTCCATATAATAATATAATTATAAAGAACAAAAGAGTCTGAACAGCAAGAAAAAGACTCAGTTCAGCACTAAATTCTCCTTTGAAAGGATCATCCCAGGGTGATATAAATATAAATCATTGGTGCATCAACATAACCTGAGTGAGAAAAAAACTAAACCAAAAGGCAAGAAGCAATAACAAGTACTTCTTTTGACAAACGAGAAGAAAATGGCTAGGAAGAGAAAAGCTGGTGCAGGGGTGGATGAAAAGAATACTGACAAAGGGAATGTTGTCTCGCGAGAAATGGTTAAGAAGGCGGCAGCCAGGGCAGCAGTAGGCACAGTACACCGAACACACAAGAGATTTGTTGGGGTTCGACAGCGGCCATCTGGGCGGTGGGTGGCAGAAATAAAGGATACTATTCAAAAAATAAGGGTGTGGTTAGGCACCTTTGACACAGCTGAGGAGGCTGCAAGGGCCTATGATGAGGCAGCTTGCCTGCTCCGCGGGGAAAACACTCGAACGAATTTCTGGCCTCGTTCTCCCTCGTTGTCATCTTCCTCTTCATCTCTTCCCCCCAAAATTACCAACCTTCTTCTTAGCAGGCTAAAGGCACGGAACAAAGAGTTGACTGCTTCCTCCTCCTCCTTGCCTGATGATCATCAAAAGCAAAAGCAAAATCAGTCAGAGGAGTACATAGATGAATTGGCTGATTTTTCAGAAACACGATTCACTGATTTTCTCAATGATCCTGAAGATTACACCATTGATAACAGCAGTATGATCACTAACGATTATACAAGATCATGCCTAACACAAAATGATGACTTCCAAACGAGCAATTTCAATTTGGATCAGAATTTGGATGATTTAGTACATCTTTCTAATGATCAGTGCTCTAGTGGGGATGAGAACATAAAAGGGGAAATGGAATATGAAATTGAAAATGAGAATACTGGTCTAGATGATGTTGATTTCAAATTTGTTGATGAAACTGTATCATTTAATTGTACCCCTTTTGAGATTGCTGAAGAGATTTCGAAGGAGGGATATGGAGATGAGCCATTGATGCTTAGTGAGGTCATGAAGAGGAATTATGAGAGAAAATTTTCAGCCTCTCTCTATGCCTTGAATGGGATCACAGAATGCCTCAAGATGAAGCTCAAATCTGGGAGTGTCCTGCGACAGGAAAGATCAGATATCTTGAACAAACTCCAAAATGCATGTAAAATGAACCAACAAGAAAAGAGAAAACTTGAAGAAGGCAACATTAAAGAGAGTGAAAAGAGTATGCAGGATCAGAATGCGCAAGCTTCAACAGAAAATGATGGTGAATTGTCACTCTGGACCTCCATTGATCTCCAACCTATATGTATGCTTTGTTAATTAGTTGATAAATTTGATGCTTTAACAAACAAAAAAAAGTGTGTGAATTTTGTAGTTAAAGAGAATTAACAATAAGTTTTCACTATATGTCTATGAAATAAAGCCTCAAACTAAATCCAGAATCTTTCCAGGATAGATAAGAAGTACACCAAAAAAGTTGAAGGAAAAATGTTGTAGTGCATGATTCTACTCTATACAAGCCAACAAAAAGAATGGCCTTATTCCTAACTAAAATATCAATGTAGACAGTTTAAAAGAAAAAAAAAATGAGCTGGGACAAAGTAGATGCCGTTACCTGTTCTGCTATTTCCTCCTCTAACTTCCGCCTCTGGACGCTGTAATCGAACAACTTGTCAGGCTCCAAATATTCCATCACGAGACGCATATCTAAACGCATCAATACAACCTCGAATAGGTGTATGATATGGAATGTATTAACAATCTCATACTTTTGATTTCTCTTCTTAAAACAGAAATCTTAGAAATAATCTAATAAGAACATATAACAAGCTTAATCCAGTCAACTAAGCACGGATTAGAGATCCAGAAGAATTTAACGAGTGCAGCCATTGGAAAAACTTACAAGAGAAAATGAATTACGATGTTAACACTCAATAAGAGAATCAAACTGCATTGCAACGCTTAATAGTACACAATACCCACAAAAAGAACATCAATATGTTAAAATGGACACAAAAAGGCCCATGAACAATACAATCAAGGAATCCAAAGTCACTGCTCTAGCTAAAAACTGATGAACATTGTTCCAGCAGTTCTAACAGCTTCAATCCAAATTTTACATATATCAATGAAAAAACAACCCCACTTCCAGAAACTTTGACATGGCATCCCAGGATTTTTTGAACGCCAAATTTCATAATTATACATAAGCCATTTCAATCGTACTGTTGCATCTATAACCAAAACAAAGACAGTACGTGCATCTTTGTTACAAAGAAAGTTGCACACATAACAATAAAATGGACTTCCCTTTGCTATTCCATCCATACTGTGTACCATTGCCATGCACTCTTCAATGGAGGATCCAGATGAAGCATAATACGATGAAGCAATCGAAGACATTGAATTTAGGATGATCTTAATCTCATCCTTCAATGGAGATGCACCTGACTTCCTTCTTTTACAATTATCATGAAGGCTACTGGTTCCAATTGATTTTCTTTTCCCAATCGCGGAAGATGTAATCATTTCATTATCTCCATCCTCACGATGAGGAGATTTATCTATATATTTTAAATAAGACTGTAGAATTCGACATAATGTTAGGAGGCATAACCTCATCCATACATCACATCCTTCTTCCCATTGTTCTTCTTCAATTTCTTCATCCTCGGTATTATAATCACTATTCTTTCCAGAAGCTACATGCGATATATCCCAAATCTCCATCCTGCATATCAATTAAAACGCAAACAGTATTAACAATTGAACATTATAGCCAAAAAAATTTAACACCGACACTTTAATCCAAAAAGAACCTACTTCTTCTATATGCCAAAAATTAAAATGAATATTAACCAAAAACCTCAAATGAAACATAGCACAGAACTAATTTTCTACACTCAAAACAATATTTCCAGCAAAAGTATTCCAAACCTATAAGTCATTCTCAAACTCAAAAACACGTAGTTATTTTAGTAACGGGATGAGAAATGCATGATCAGTAACAGGATTAGAATTTAAAAGCATAAAAAAATCTAAAAACTTCGGAAGGTTGAAGAGGCGCTTACAATTTTACACTCAAAACAGATAAGAAGCGGAAACTTACAGACTAAACCTGAAAAATTATAGTTTTTTCAGATATGTTGCCCTAATTCTTTCAAAATAATTCCGCCTAGAACTTAAATCTAGGAAATTTATCAACATTTTTCTCATAATTACAAATACGTAAATTTACAGCATGCAACAATTTTTTTCAGTACTATGATATTAGGAAAATCCGCAAAAAAAATAAAAACCCAAAAATTTAACCATATGATTTTTTTTTAAATAACCCGAAGAAATTGAAAAACTACAACACATTCATACACCGAGAAATGTGCATAGATCAAAAGATAGAAGCATACAGAAATGTAAACCGACGAAATTGTGTATGATTTTGGCGAACAATAGCGGAGCGCTCTAAAATCTAGAACTGCAGTTGCAGGCGAGAATTGGGGACTGTTCGGGTAACGGACTATATGCTTAGACCCAAAATGATTGGTTGCTTAGGCCCAATAGAATTTTTCGGCTTAAGAATTGGGGACAGTTCGGGTAACGGACTATATGCTTAGACCCAAAATGATTGGTTGCCTAAGCCTAATATTATTTTTCGGCTTAAGAATTGAGGACTGTTCGGGTAACAGACTATATGCTTAGACCCAAAATGATTGGTTGCTAAGGCCTAATAGTATTTTTCGGCTTTTAGTAGACCCCTAATTGTAGGCCACTAGTCCGAATTGGCCCGTAAGAATTTTGAAATATGATATTTGATAAGCACTTATTGCTTTTAATTATGATAATTTTTTGCGTATTGCTACCTAATTAAGCCCTTGTTCTGTGGAAATTAAAATCATATTTTAGTGAATTTTGATAGAAGTTGATGAAATATGTTGTTGAAAAGTTGTATGATGGATTAAAATTAATTATTAACTTTGATTTAGATCAAAATCTAAATTTTAATCAATACCAAACATGGGCAAAGTTACATTATGTAATTTGTAGAAAATGATCGAGGTTGAGGGTGACTAATTCAAAAGGAGGGGATTTTGAGCTTAATTGGAAATTAATTTGAGCTTGAATGTTATCCGGAGTTGCAATCAATCAATTGAAAGAAGTTTTGGATGCAATTGGAGGAAGTTAGGAGATTAAGAATGAAAAATTGACAAGTGGAATGTTGGGGACCAAAAAGGAAGTTTTGAAAAGTTGATGGACCAAATTGCAATACACATGGCAGACCCTCGATCTGTCCGACGATTTTGTGTGTTTTTTAATTTTTTTTTAGTTTGTTTTGAATGATAACTCTTTTAAAAAATATAATACTACATAAGATTGAAAGGGGGTTGAGAAAAGCGTTCGCGCTTGAGAATATGAAGAGTTTTTCAGAAACTACTCGAGTTTTAGCAAAAGTAGCTCTCCGAGGTTGGGTCAATTGGTTGAAACACGAAGAAGAAAAGTAATAACAAGAAATCAAAACTAGGGTTTGAAATCAAGATTTGGGGCAAAAAGAGAATCTTGGTACAAGATTCTTCCAATCGTCTACATTTCACTTCAAAACTCGATGCACTCCAATATTATTATTTGTTTTTTCTTCACACAGTATGAGTAGCTAATTTTGTTGTTAGGGCAAACAATGTAATTCATCAAAACCCTTTAATTTTAATTTTCAAGATTCTAATTCTCAAATTCATATTTGTTGATTTTATTTATTATGTTTAATGTTTGAATTAGTTGGCCAATAATTCTACGATCTTGTGAATTTATAATGAGTCGACGAGTGAGTTATAGGTTTAGTAGTAAAATTCGGGAACTAGTATAAAAGTGTAGAGATACTCTTTTTTAGTTAATACGATCGTTACTTGAATTTTTATAAATTTAAGGCGTTTAACTAAGATGTATCATCATTCACATAGAGATGTGAAATTGACTTAATTATATAGAATCAATTCGAACTTGTGAAAGCTAAATTGAGCGGTCCGATGGTCATCAGTTTATAAACAGTTGGGTCATTGTTCGTGTACAAATTATGACGAGTAATAAAGTGGATATTTAAGTCTGAATATCGTTCCCACATAAACTACTATTTAAATTTTTATTCTAATTCCAGGTCCATTCTAAATTGATATGGTAAAAACATAACAAAACCAGTGTTTATGTTTTAATTAAAACATACTAACATAAACTCAATTAACCTAATTAATATAATTTGTGGAGAATTATTGGGATTAAGTAGTTAGAAATTTAGATTTTATCTAAGTTATTTAATATTCAACTAATCCAAATTCATTCAATCCCTTTTTCATATGTATTAACAGTCGAAATAACCAATCTTACGTAAAACTAACAATTTTCACATGCTTGAATTTAATATATGTGTATGAATTAAAAGCATTCAATTTTAAGAATTCAATCATGATTGCATAACATATTAAAGTATCTCTCGATTTCTTATAACATCTATGTCATTTATTGCACGAGATAGAATTATATATTACCTCTCGATTTCCATACTATATCCAAATCAATCAAGTAGTGACCAAGCAATTAACGTATTGAACGCAAATTAAATAATTAAGACATAATCAACTTGCGTGAAATTTTTGGAATTAAATAAAGATTAAACATAAATTACATTGTTCATCATAACAGCCAATTATTTAGCCATTTACAATTGAGAAAATAAATAATAAAAATTGAAATTTATCGCTGGTTCAATACAATGAATACAAAAAATGTTTATAGCAATTGTTATTCCTGGCACCCAATTCCCAACAATGGATCGTTAATTTCTTTTTCAAAGCTTGAATATTTTCTAGTTAATTGTGTTCTTCAACCTTCAAATTCCAAACCGAGATACCAATCTTGATGATTTGATGTACTTAGACGTGTAATTATGCTTTTAAGATTGTAAATGTAGACTCCCCTTAATTATTGAATGAAAGTCCTATTTATAGACCTAAATTAGATTTTAAATAGAGTTTCGAAAGGACTGAGAAACGTAGTTTAAAGTCCAAGTAGGATATTTCAAATTGCTGGACTATATTTCTTGGGTAATTTGGTATCCGTTTCATCTTTTAATTCAGATTGAAGCCTTAAAATTTTCAATTGAGGTCCTTCAATTTTCAAACATGACACATTGATCCCCAACTTTCAGAATATGTCCAACTTTGTTCTTGTTCGTCCATTCTCGTCCAATCCCAAATTTTCTTCTAAAATAATAAAAATCTCACTTATCAACCATTTTTTAGACCGCCGGATGTCCGGCACGGCGGAGCTCCCACCACTAAAAAACTAAAAAACACATCAAATCAACAAAAACTCCACAATTTCTT
>CAIGRP010016835.1:0-69560 GCA_903798385.1 Fraxinus cuspidata
AACCTTCTTTTAATTGTTAGCGATGACCGACTCTCCGCGCGAAACAACGTAAATAAAAAAATAAAATTGGTCAATTATAAACAAATTATGAACAAGATGCGCAATATGGCTAAGATTTAAAAAAGGGAAATTCATTTACCAACTCTAAATGTAAATTTTTGAACTTTGTAGAAATATTCAAGTAAACGGATTTTTTTTATTCATTACTTTCGCACTAACGGTAGTAAAAATAAATCTCCTATGATCCTACTACCCAAAATTTATTGAATATTTTTTGTTCTTCAAATACTGAAAAGATGCCTATGTTTGACGGCCTTTTTTTTTTTTTTGAAGAGAATGAGTTTTTGAATATTAACTTTTTGGAGAATGTGTGGTTAAAAGTAGGAAAAATTTTTGAGTCTATGTAAAGAATATTTTATCGTGAGAATGTGAGGTTAAAAATAAATATGAAAAAAAAAAAAAAAAATTGAAAGAATGATTGCCAAACAAATCCATCTTGTCTACTTTATTTTCCCATCTGCAACAGGCCCCTTCTTGATATTTGCAGAATTAGGAGGTTCGTGCATCTCACAGGTGCTGCTACGCTAAGTACATTTTCAGCTAAGAATGATTAAATATTTCGTCTCTGTCTTACCTTACATTGCTCATCTCAGTCGAAAAAAGTTTCAATACGGTAATTTTATATGCATATGTGATAAAATTTTCCATTCAAATCACGACACATCAAACCTTCAGCCATCAAATCGTGACATCTCGATGGGAAAAACAAAGTGGATGAAAAAGTTGAGATGTAGTGGATCAAAATTCGATGTGTCGTGATTTAAATTAGCGATCCTGCCACGTATGCAGATACGATCGTTCACCAAAGCTCCTCTCTGCCCAACCTCGTCCACCAATATGTTGTTTGGCATGGATAGCACCTAAATTAAGTTGATCTGGTCAACCCAACTGCTCACATGCTATTCATGGTAGTGTCATTAAACTTATTTAACAGTAAAATTTAAATTAATAAATTCAAAAACAAATATGTTACTTTCAAAAAGTAACTATTTTTATTTGAAAGTAAAAAACTAAATGTTATCAAAAAAAGGTTTGTAAGCAAAAACTAAATTTATTTACAAGAAAATAAGTTTTAGATAAAGAACTCTTTTATTAACGAAAGTTTAAAAAATAAGTTAACATAAGAGGCACTTTTACAAAAAGTAAGTACTTAAAATAAAAATAAGAAAAGGGTAAAATTATAAAAACATATTTATAGACAAAAAGTTAATTCACTTTTTCTTCATTAAAGTTAATAATAAGTTACTTATTTTGACACAAACGTAAAATTACTTTTCAAGAAGAGCAACTTTTTATATTTAAGAGTAAGTAGAAGTAAAATACCCAAACCTATTTGTAGAAAAGAATTCTTGAAAAGTAAATTTACTTAAAAAAAGAAAAGTTATAGATCCTTTTATTTTCAATAGTGTAAAACACCAAATGTAATATTATAATAATACACCTCAATATAGTCTCTCATAATCATATCCTGCCCAATCCAATATGGTATATCGAACGTACCCATAATGCAACTAACAACAACATTTAGTTAATAGATTCGACATGAACATGAATCACCAAACTTCATGATGCATGGACAAGGGAAAATAATTGACAGGTAGCATTAACGAGAACCACATATCTCAAAAGTATTATTCTGAAATCAAATACACAAATATTCATGGTATTGAAGTTACGATGCTACAAACATCCATAAGCTGTAAAGTTAGCATAACACTGCCTACACATAAAATATCAGAAACAAAGTAAACACTCCTGGCAGAGTTCATAGCCTTCAGGTGTTGCCTAAGGCATTATCAATATTTTGCTTAAAAGTTCTAAACCAAAAATTTCTAGATGCCTATAACTTGAAACTCCCATAAAACCATAAGCTTCCTACTTGTATAAAATATATGTTATTCGAAAAAATTGCATTTATGTCTATCGGCACAATGGAGAAGGGCAATTCATATTATCACCTTTTCTTCCCTTTTTTCCTTCCTTTGACTTCTTTTTCCAAGCTTTTAAGCCTTTGATTAAGAACAGCCGAAGAAGGGATTCTCAGAGTTGTAGATTTTGATGCTTCACCAGGTGATGACGGTAGAGACCGCTGTTGTTGGGCTGCTGCATATTTTTTGAGTGCTTCGAAAAATGAGAAGGCAGGTTTTTGATCCGTTGAAGAAGGTGGTGTCACGGGTATTATAGGTATACCCAAGAACTTTTTCACCTCTGGTTTTCTAATAACTGAAAAGAAAGAAAGCGGAAATTACTAGGAAAGTACAACTGCAATTAGGATTAAGATTAAATGGGGTTAAAAAATGATAAAACTGAGAGAGAGAGTTTCTTGGTAAATGAGTTGCCAGGACTAACCCAATCCATATGTGAGCGAGAACAGGTTGGAGGTAATCCAATAACAGAATATAGCCTGTAAATATTATTGATAATTGATGTAAATGTCTTTCCATTGATAAATTGAACTAAACAATTACACAAATTCCATTAAGAACTATTCCCGACCAATGGCTATTGATTAACATGTGGGACTATGGTGCATCTTAGCCCTTGCAACATAAAAAGGGTTAAGATCTTGTATCAGGAGTACTGAGAGAAAAAAGTCTTCCCTAGAGCCTTAGAAACAACATGGCAAGACGCTAAAAATAATATTTCTCCTCAAAACCACCTAGCAGAGCATTTAGGTCATGAGCATAAGATACGTAAAAGTTTAAGCAATATTTTGTTTCCAAACATGTTTGGATAAAATACTCAGTCTGATACCAACTCGTATCTTAGCCTCTATTCGACTCCCTTTAAAACAAAACAATTTATTTCTCTTATTTATTTTCAACCACACATTCACATAATAAAATATTTTGCACGTAAACCCAAAATTTTTTCCCACTTTTTAATCACGTTCTCCAAAAAATCACTATTCAAAACATCATTTTTACACAATAATGACCATCAATCACAAGCTTAGTGTCAAACTTAGTAACTTATTTCTAATTTTGATCAATAACATAATTATTTAGTTTAAATCTTTCTTAAGCTTAGCCTTAAGCCCCATTCTTGATCATCCTTTCAAGTTTTTCTCATTTCACAAGGAGAAATATGATTGTTTCATCTTTTTTCTTATCTTAAAAGAAAGCTTCTATACATTTGCCATATACCTTCAATGTTCTAGTGTTGACATTCGTTCGTATTGCTATCTCAATAAAGTTTCCAATGCAACCTCTTCAATTTTCCTTTCGTAAAGAACAATCAACGATGAAGTATAACACAAACTTTTGTAGAAGTAAATGCTGCAACATGTACCTTGGGAAAACCTGCAGTAAAAGGAATTGATAGGGCAGCAAAGACCCTCGAAACATTCTTGATAGTGTTAGCAGCAGGATTTCCTTCTAGACCTTCTTGAGCATTGCACTGGGAAGAGAACAAACAAGAAAATATTTATTTTAACGCATGAGACGAATCTGGTGATAATCAGAAACGATAAGAAAAATTCTTACACAAGATTCAGGAAAGACCATCAGGACAAATCAATTAAGTGACGCGCAGTTATAAGCTGTCATTTTATTTTTTTATTTTTTTCTTCACATTAACAATATCCAGGTATCTATCACAATAAAAATCAACTTTATATGACACAGCCTAATCAAAAATTTATGACTCCCCAATAAATGATCATGTAATAGAGTTTTGCTGGAGATGTAGCTTTAAACAGCAGAGCCACGTGTTATTCCCTCAATCTTGACAGCATATAGAGTGGACTTTGACATACTAAGGAAGCCTGAGAGTTCTATAGATTTTCTATATTTCCGTCTATTAAATAATAGAGCCATAAGTAAAGAAAGGAGCTTAATGAAACCTCAAATCGTCAATAATCCTTAGAAGAAGTCATAGAGGTAAAACTGAACATATCTAAACAAATAAAAGAAATAAAAAGTGATTAGAAATACAGAAAAGGGTGCTAACCTCTACTGTTATCCAAAATGTCAATGCCGTCAAAACTGGAAAGATATACATGCTATCTGGAGTTGTCAAATCGGTAAACCAAAATGCTCCGCCCTGTTTAAAAGAGGGAACCTTTTCCACCATGTTTGTAATCTGCAAATAAAGAATGATGAGATGATAAACATAGAAAAAGAGTAAATAAAATTTTTCAACGTGTAGTAACATGGAACACAATCTTACAGCAAGGAAAAAACTGACAAAGATGGGACCTTGAATAAAAAGTCCCTTCATCGGGGTAAATGGCGTAACACCATATCTGCAACACCAAATAAAATAAATGTAATGACATTGTTTATTCAAAATATTCACCCAAAAAGTTGAAGTATCATAAATGTTGTAACTTGACCTCTTCAAATATCCTTGATCAAGATAAGTTTGTTATTATTTTTTTCTTTTTTCAGAGAGAGGGAAATGGATGAGTTGAACAATCTTGGGAAGCCCATGCCAAGCTCAACTTTAACTCCAGCTAACTTTTTGAAGTTACATTATAGATTGTAGCTAGAATGTAAATAGTGCTCGACTCAATCTAAAATGAAGCTCAAATTACATAGCTAACTTTTTGAAGTTACATTCTAGATTGTAGCTAGAATCTAATAGTGCTCGACTCAATCTAAAATGAAGCTCACATTACATATAAAGCTTTTTGTTGTTTCCCAATTTCTCTACCAAAAAATAACTAAATTCCTTTACTGAATAGATTATCTTACTAGATCGTAAATTTAGAATTATATAACAGCAGAATGCATGTAGAAAATTTAGAGGTGCAAAGATGCATATTCATATAATTAACAGACAATCATACATCAGTATATTTATTAATAGCGATACACACACAACAACTAGATTTAGGTGGAGAAAAACCCAGCCTAAACTTAGCTGGTATTTTAAATAAAAAATTTCATATGATAGTGCATATATAAATAAAATAAGCATATGCACATATTTATACAATTTCTATGTACATTACAAACATGTGTACATATATTATGCAAATATTTATGAACATCAAGCTATTATAAAAAACACATAATCGAGAAATAAGCTGCTTTCCGTATAAACAGGTGTTACATATCAATAAGCAAAAATAATGACTTCTGATCCAATCCAACTAATCGTCTAAGCAGAACTTTTTTGAATTTTAATGATTTGGACCCTATATCCAACTACAGAGATACTATGATGGCCATATTTATCACTAACAAGGAAAAGTTGCATACTCCTTGAATAGTGCCTGCATCTGTGCCTGACCTTCAGAAACAGCTGAGGGACTCATGCCCTGCAAAACAATGACCAAAGCGTGACAATAAAAAAAAAAAAAAAAGAAAAAGAAAAAAGGATTACAGATAATTGTGGAAGGTTGGAGGAAATAGAAACTACATTTTATTTTTTCCTATGAGTTTAAAACTCCAGGAATTATCATAATTGTATCATTATTACCAATAGAATAGAAGTCGTTTGCTTGCAGAAGTCATTTCAAAGCATAAGGAACATAAGTAACATCTGTAGTCAAGACTCATCTACATGCACTGTCTAAATACGGAAGTCATCCAACCTTTTTTTTATTATTATAGGAGAGAAGACCACAAAACTAAGTCAAATAACGTCATTACTGCATTCAGGCCATTCTAGAAAACACGATCAAGAAAAACCACGTAAAACCAGTTCTGGAAACATTTTTTATCAACAATCTTAGTACCATAACAATCATGAGTCCAATGACCATACCCTATTTTGCATATCTTCTTTGATCTCCTCCAACCGTGGCCTCAAAAGCTGCACAAGATGTACATGTCACTAAAAACATGCTTGTATTCAGAACTGTTAAGCAATATTATAAGCAAGTTCACATGTTACAGCTTTGGCACCATGAGACAAGAACTAGTATTGTATAGAAACTCTGCAAAATGACAAAAGCAATTACAACAATATATGGGAAAATTGCAGTAGAGTCTCCAACCTATGGTTGTTGTAGCAAATAAGTCCCTAACCTGTCAAGTGTGCATTGCCAGCCCTTGATCCCTAGCCAACGGGTTTCAGTGCAAATTGTTATAAAGGTAAGTGAAACAATTTTTGATGGGAAGAATAGGTATACCAAATAACGTAAGGAGAAATTTTTTTAAAAAATCAAAAATCAAAATAAGAAAAAATAGCAACCCGCCTACTCGTGCTCCCACCCACCAACACCTGCAGCTTTCCCCACCTTTCCCACAATTCAGCCCAACCTAGCTGGACAGTTTGGGTTTTTATTTTGTTCGGTATTTTTTGTTTTTTATTTTTTTTTTGTGGGGGGCGGGGCGGGGTGTTATTTATACATATATGTTATAAAATACATAGAAAGTTCAATGTGATAGTGAAGTTCCAGGAATTGTCAAATTTAATATATTATGGAAGAGATGCGAGGACACGGATATGACAACTAATGTTACGAATCGATAGATAAAATACACAAAAAGAACGAAAATGCAATAAGCACGTGGAAAAACTTACAGTAAATTTTGAAGTGGCTTTCAGCTGATTTATCATAAGAGGAAGAGTAATGCTTCGAATCAAAATAGTTGTCAAAACAATTGATGCCCACCTAAAAAAAATTAAATTTGAAAAGGACCATGAATTTAGCTAACCAAGTATTTAAAACAATACAAAGCACAGCCAACTCAATCTAGATTACGTGCATATACTAAAGAACCAATTATTGCATCAAACACAAATCTAATCTGTCATAGCACCTTAAAATGGTCATTTCCATTGCAGACTAATACAATTGAGAAGACATTAAAGTATCCAATGTTACACCGAAATTTTAATGCAAGTGTGTGGATGCAACAAGGAGCAACATGCATAGCCTCCCTGTTCATCTATTCATTTACTCATGAGAATATCCAAATTCAATCAAATCTCTAGAACACACACAAACCATTTATCATGGATTAGGAGCTAGGCCTGGCTGATAAGAGAATAACTGTTCCAACCAATTATATTTTGCACATGTACTCACCAAATTTTAAAATGTATTTTAATTAGTCATACTTGTAAATTATCATTTCTTCAAAACAGTAGTATTTCATAAACAATGAAAACAAATTAAACCCGGTGATACAGTGGACAACGATCCTCACCAATTAAACCCGCTGATACTATGGACATAATCAGTCAAGTACTGGAGCGCTGCCACTGGGAAGTACGAGTCTGCAGCTGCAATTGCCACCTCATTGACCATTGGCCCCGCCTGTGCAGCCACCTCAGCAGTATTTTCCCCAAACACCTCCGCTACATCGCTCATAATCTCAATCTTATCCATTGACCCTTCATCAACACTCACACTCGACATGTATCTCCCAAAAACCGGCCAGTAACCAACTGGAATCACAAATCTCCGGTCTTGGAACAAGTTTCTCGACGCACTGATAGTGCTGAAATCATTTCCGGTCCTGAAAAATCGCCCTTGGAAATTGTTACCTATATTTCGATTCCCTATAATGGGGGCATCGCTCAGGGTTTTACGCTCATCGTCATCACGACGAGTACAAGAAAATGAAGGAGCAAAACGTTGCCTCTGTTCATAAAGCAGCTTCCCTCGAGCTGTGAGACTACGTCTATAAGCCATCAATTTCTCTCCCTACAATAAAGAAACACATAAACACAACTAACTTTCCATTTTTTAGTTCACACATACAAAAAGCATAGATCTTTACAGAAATTACTGAAAAGGGTTTTACGATCTCTAATACGAATAGAGAAATTAAAGTGAGTTTCAAGATACAGAACTTACTTCAAGGTTACGGAGATCGATTTGTGGACAAAATATGGAGAAGATGGAATACCAAGTTACCAACCAGCGTAGGTTAGATGGGAGAACAGGGACTCGTGTGCTCTATTTTTGAGAGTATGGGAGTACAATAACTTTTTTTTTTTTTGTTCAAAAGGGTACATTTCATATTGTTGGAATTAATTGTATTTTATTGAGTGTGAAATCATTAAATATGACATTTAATTATGTGTATCGTTGCAATTAATTTGGGTGAATTGTAAATATCTCCAATATAGGCTCATAAATTGATAAGCTCATTTTAAATGTCTTATATATGGTTAGGAATCTCACATCGAAAGTTTACAAAAAAAAAAAGACTTGTTTATATAGTGAGATGTGTGAATAAACTATAATTTAATAAGTGATTTACAATTTGACTAACTTTGGCTAGCTACGATCTCGGTCCCGGCCCGCGCAGTCGCAAAGTTCGCATTGGATGCTTTAGAGGCGCACTTTGCACTTCGCACGTACGCATCGTCGCGAGGAGCTGGAGAGCCTTATAGTTTTCAGAAATTGTCTCATGATTTGATGACATGATAACGGGAGGCTCAATGAGTTGGCATCCCAGATAGCACACACATAACAATTAGCGTCACTTCATCCTGCATGGCGTTAGTTCAGTTGCATGTACGTGTGGCATCTGCATGACTGGTGACTATTCGAACATTGGTGAATAGGTAAGATAAATGGACACTACACTTGATGATTTAATTTTGGCCGTCGAATCTTGAAATTGTGCGATCCAATGGTTAAGACGAATCAGACTAAGTGGTACGCCAGTTCACAAAATGTCACACACCCTTCCAATGAGACACTTCAATCTCTATAAATATGGATCCCCATATTCGTTTTTTAATACACAAAATCAATTATAATACTATTAATTTCTAAATTCATTCTCTCTCCATATTCTGCAAAAATTATTTCAAATATATTATTGGTTATTCTGTTCGAGTACGATCTTTTTTTGGTTCGACCGACAAGATTGGTAATCATATTTTGGTTCGACCGTCAAGGTTGGTATTGTGCAGTATCAACTTTGGAAGAAGCGTTGTATCTTTGGAGATAGACGTCCATAATCCCGTTTGCACTTTATTGGGAGGCGAAATATGTCTTGAAGAGATTTGTTTTGGCATACCTCGCTTCATTTACTACATTACATTTTCTGTATTTTTTAGATTGAGATAGTCGTATTTTCGACAACATATATTTCCAACCCTAGCCATGAATAGCAGTCATACCCCCATCTTTTTTGGCCGGTTTTAACCCCCAACCTTTCACTAACAATTTTTGTGCTTTAGACTCTTTCCATCCATTATCCATGGACCAACTTAAATGCAAAATGGATCGAAACCATCCAAAGAGGCGAATCTTGTTAATTAGTAAAATGTTAGGGGTTAAAAGTGGCGAAAAAGACTGTGAATGGACTTTTGTAACTTATTTTTACGCAATAACTCTATAAAATAAATAATTTCTTGTATTTAGAGATATTCTTACATGTTATGAATTAAATTTCACATTGAATAAATATCAAAATATATATCGACTTCTAAGGAATCGAGCTACTCTCTTAACAATGAACCCATTAAGATAAAATTAAATTTCAATATAATATCAAATTTCATTAAGAATATCAAATTTCATTAAGATTAAATAAGAAATTTGATCCTATTAAGCGACTCAAATGATTAAACGGATTTCAGAATTTCAACCATTGTCATTTTCCCTATGCCACCTCCATGTTTACATATAGGTTGTCTACATGGATATTGTTAGTGAGCAAAAACTGTCACACTGGATACGATTTCATCAGTACTTTGCATCCCAACACAAACAAGTCGTTTGCCGGGAAAAAAAAAAAAAGAACGAAAATATTGGGTACGTGGTAGACAAATAGGTAGAGCGTTAGAATTTAATATCGCATACATTATCTTTTGATCAAACATGTTTTTATATATAAATTTAGGTTTAAGTTAGGTCAAAGATGGTACTTACCTATATTAAATACTACATAATCATTGGTCAAGAGTTATAATCATTGTGATATTATTTCCTTGAAATAAAATTGCCTACTTCATGATTATTTCTCCAGATCATTAAAGATTCTGCAACGGATCTTTGTGGATTGATAATATTGTTTCCTTGTCATTTACATTCGTGGAGTCACTCTTCAATAGCCAAAGTCGTCGTAACATGAAAGCTAAGAAGTAAGATCTAAAAGTACATGACGTCACTACTTCATCCTTGTCTGTTGAATCTATCTACGCTTGTCAGTTTCTATGTGATCATATGGGAGGCCTGCTCAAGAGGAAGGCTTGGCCAATGACTCATCTTTATTTGAAAACTCAGCAACCCATGAGGTGATATTGACATGATGCAACGTCGGGGATTTTTTAGTTGTTTCATTTTAATTACCAAACTTTATCGTATCATTGACTTATAAATTAGCAAGAAAATAAATCTAGATAGAGTGCTAGACTCGAGCAAAAATGAAAGTTCACTAACTAGTTCTATAAAGAAATTGTTAAATGATCGAAGTCAAACAACATTGCAAAATCGACTATTAATATTGTTTTCAATATCAAATTCAATAGTTGTCTCTTACTGATGATAAAATATTGAATTTGTAATAAGAATCACGAGTTATTTGAATCGATTAATGAAGTTGAAACTTTTTTTTCAAGATGACAAATTTCAAGGAGAACACCTAACCTACAATGAAGACATCGACCAATTTCATGGAAAGGAATGCCCATTATGATCCTTTCAAGCCCCGTTATTTAAAACTACTTTTTTTCACAAATTTATTTTTAATTACACATTCTTCCAATAAAATAATTTTACAAATTGTTTCGCGCGAAAAATTGGGTCTCGCTAACAATTAGAAAAAGGTTCAGACGATTGTGTAAGGAACAACAACTTTTCGAGACAAAATCTCAACGATGAGTGCTTTATTTACAAAGATCACAATTTATAAGAAACGAAATGCCTTCAAGGGGCACACGCACACTGAACATACAAAGTAATCGGCGATAAAAAAGATAATGAACGAAATTACATAATTCTCTAATTGAGAGTTGGATTTGATCTCTTTTTCTTCTATGTTCTATTTTTCCTTTTATATTCATTCGTCAGTTTTTCCTTGTGATACCATTTGAGAAACCGTCTGTTGTCCACNNNNTTGAGAGTTGGATTTGATCTCTTTTTCTTCTATGTTCTATTTTTCCTTTTATATTCATTCGTCAGTTTTTCCTTGTGATACCATTTGAGAAACCGTCTGTTGTCCACTAACCACTCACTTTCTCCATGATAAATGATTTGTCAATAACTGATACTCATCGCCCTGTAACTACCAACTTCCTCCATAATGGGTGATTTGTCAAAAAACCGTCCTTAACTACTGCTATTATTTCCATCACTTAACCGCTTCATGGATGAGGTCCCTGGGTCGTGGAATGAACTATTTCAAGAACTGTTGCTTTAAATAATAAAGGAGCTATGCTCGTTCGGATCTTGGGCGTTCTGCACGCTTGTGGGTACTGTCTTGGGCTTTACATGATCTCATTTGGTCCATCTTTCAAATTTCTCAATTGAGCTTCCATCTTTATACCATTTAATTGAGCCTCATTTTTATGTGTAAATTCAAATTTTTTTATCTATTTTTTAGGTAAGTAATTTTTTTTTTTTTTTCAAAAAATCAATATTACACAAACCATTTTTAAAAAATTGGGATTCAAACAAATACATTACTGCAAAAAAATTCTATCTACACCGCAAAATATTGGGGCTCAAATTGGCGGGAAATCTATTATTCATGGAGTGACAACTCATTCCTCTTATATAAAAGCCCTATCCCACATTTCAAAACCCCAAATTTGCTCCCAATTTCAGAATGTGGAACTTATTCTCATCCGTTGGTGATTAACTTCGTATACTACAGTAGGAAAATCTTTCCGCGTTCCTTTGTATCGGTTTCTCAAGAATCTAGGGTTTCTTCTCTGCCCCATTTAACTTATAATAATCGGAAAATAAGTACAATTACCAGTTAAGAATTTTGGGGAAAATGACTGATGTATTCGAAGCTGAAGGCGAAGGTGAAGCTGAGCCCACGATTTCAATCGGAGACTACCTCAAGGCTGTTGAAGAAGAGGACCTAGTAATTGATTTTTATTCTTTTACGATTATTTATTTATTTATTTTCGTTCTTGCTTTCCTGTAAAAATTATTTACCCGCCATCTTGTTATCACTGCTTGAAAGGTTATTTATTAGTGAGAAATGGTGAAAATTTCTGACTGGTTAGCAAAACCTAGGGCTTGGCTTTTATGGTACCCCCAAAACCGTAGAGAATACATTACAAGAGTGAAAGTCGAGCGCTGGATTGTAATATGTAAAGATTCTGTTGACACTTTGGAATTGCAAGGGGCTTGGGAAAGGAAGAAAAGAAACAATTCACCTCTGAGAATGATTCAGATAGGTGGATTCTGTAGAGCAACTTCATATCTTCATTTTCATTATTATTTTAAATACTAGGCGGTTTCTGTAATTCACAAAAGGACTGCTGACAGTAAGCTCCTCTTATAAAGTCCTGTTTCATCTGGAATCTGGATGAACAGGCTAAATTATGGGTTTAAGCTTCTCCGAAAATGGAAAAGTATCTGTCGACTCGACATGACACAGGTACTAACACGGGATATAGATCGGATCTTTGGTTTTGCATTCGGACATTGCAGCAAAAGGGAGAAGACGGCGGAAGGTGGAGTTTTGCTTTTGGCTTTGCGTCTGTAGCGGAGTCCGCACCTGATTTCGTCTATGGCGATGTGGTTAATTGGCTTTGCGTCCATGTCTATAGCAAGGTGGAGTTTTGCTTCTGGCTCAGCAGAAAGAAGATAACAGGAAGACGATGGGTTGCCCTAATTGATTGGAGTGTGCTAGACCGAATTTTGGAATGTGTTATATGGGCTCTTGTAAAGTCCAATGCATAGAGTTAATAAAAATTACAATTATTTTTTTGGGATAAACTGTATAGTCAAACTCATTTAATTTGAGTTTATTTTTGTATTAAATTTCTTATTTCTTACATTTAGCCTCGAGCTACATTATATTTTTCATTCTCATCTTTTCACCACACATTATTCAATGAAATAATATTTTCCATCACATCAATAAATTTTCCTTCTTTTTCAACCACATATTCCTTATCACATCACTTAAAAAAATGCATTCTTTCATTTTAATATGCACCAAACACATTCTTAAAATTTAGTGCTATATTTTTTTTTTTTTGTATTAAATTTAAATTTATTTCTATAATTTTTAAAAAAATAATATATAAGACATTGAAATTGATCATTTTCTTTAATTTTTTTGAAAAGAATTTATTTTGACTTTAAATTGATTTCAAACTATAATTTAATTGTTTAAATTGATTTTATCAAAAGAGTTGATAAAAAAACTATTGAGTTCATTTTGTGACAACCAATATCAATTAATTTGTTATTTTGGCATTGTTTTGTCATTTTTTTAAAAAACATTTTGTAAGATGTATTCCCGTTCCTGTATCCAAAATTTGGACCCTTTTAACCGTATCCTCACATCTTAATTTTTAAAATGAGAAGAATTTGACTCCTAAATATGTACTCCTATTCGACACCGTCACCCGAGTTTGAGCATCATAGGGTTTAAGTATTAGTGAGGTCTTAGTCTCACTGAGACCTAACTATATAGCAATCTTGAAATCACATTTGTGTTAGCTAAGAAATTTTGTTGTTCTAACGACGCAATATACCCTGATGGTTCTACTGGAAGCATTATACGTTTTGTTTTGAGATTGATTTCGGATTACTTGTGGAAATATAATGAAGCTCATTTTTTGTGACTTGCTTTAGGAGTCACAATAGGCAGTGAGGACAAATTAGAAGTTTGCTGGTTTATTGGCCACTGTATTGATTTGAATGCTGAACGATATTTTATAATAAGCTTTTTGAATTGTGAATGTTCTTTGCTAACTGATCTCTTTCTAGCTTCAAGAGATCATTAAGATTTCTTATTATCTTGATGATATAGGCTCCTTTCTTTTAGTTAAATGTTATTCTTTTAGAAAAATGTTTCCGGATTTTGTTAATGTTGCTTTTGACCATTACTGGATTACTATAAAGGAAGCGGATCTGGTCTTGGGAGGTGATGAGGGCAAGGAGTGCACATTTAACAAAGGTTACATGAAGAGGCAGGCAATTTTCTCATGTTTGACATGCACGCCAGAGGGGAATGCCGGGGTTTGCACAGCCTGCTCCTTGTCTTGCCATGATGGCCATGAGGTATTGTCTGGTTCATTAACTTAAGTTTATCTGTGTAATTTACAAAAACGTTGGGATGCTATCTGTCAGTACATGCACATGCACCAATTAAAGCTGAATTTGTCTTTATGCTGCAAGCTGGGAGCACGTAATATAGATGCTAGATACGCTAGTTGTAGCTTCTATACATCCCAAATTCTTAAATTATGCAGTAAATTCATACATTATTTTAGTCTTTTTGTTTCTGATGTTTACTGTGTTACCATCTTCTGCAAGAGAATGGAATTTTTGATGTCACGATTTTGAATAAAGGGGGGCAAGGGCAAGTAGTTCTCGATGTCCACATTGTTATGATTATTATTTTTTTGTAGAACGGTATCTGAAATATTATTTATTGGATACATTTCAGTGAAACCAATTGTAGCATTATTTTTTGTCTGTCAACCTGTTCTTATAATATTTGCATATTTCTATTTTCTACGTGCTATTTAAGTTGACTTAACTGATTTTAGGCTTTATTGGTTTCTTTCCATGCTGACTACAGCGTTTCATAAATGTTTCATCGATTTGGCTTTGTGCTGATAAATCAAGTTGATTTCTATAACTTCTCGCAATGATATGAACACATATACATTTTTTCGAAGTCTATTACTACTAGAGCTTTAGAAACTAGTCGAAACATTTTGAATTTTTATGTGAAACTGCACAATGACGATTTGATCTAATAATATATATTACCACATTTATATTTTTTGTAATATTATATTATTCAGTAGACTTTTAATAGTAATAGTTGTAGTTAATTTCGAGTGAGGGTGTGACTTAATAAAGGTAAAAATTTCTAAAGATGTGATATCACAACTATTCAAGATGACATAATTTATTCATTACCTTACCATTGTTCTTTTTGAGTACATTGAGATCATTGTATGATGATTTCCTTACCAATCTACAAAAATATGTACTGAACATTATGAATACATCATTTTCTGACTAAATTTTACATTAAACAAGGACTCAAAAATTCATTTTAGAAACTATAGTTAAGTTAATAGTTTTTGTGGCATGTGGACCAAGGACATAGAACTTGAGATTTAAATGGCCTAGGGCAATCTAGGGGACGGCTTAAAAATAATTCAATGGGATTTCGATATTGAAACCTAAAGAGAATTATGATTATAAAATTCAAACCATAGAATTCATAATTGGAGCATCTACTTAGTCTGTTGGACCGCGTTGCATGTGGACATGTCTATCTAGTCAAACTTAAATATTGGCCAATTCTTTTTAAAAATGTCCCACTTTTCTTCTTAGTTGAGAACTTAAATAAATCCATTCATTTCAAAGTTTCCTTTGATATTACAATTAAGTTTCAATTCAGGACCTATGGGTAATTTTGATAACATTTGCACGATTCAACACTTTTGAGAATAGTGGCACTTAGTAATTCTTTAGGTCATGGTATAATAAAAACCAATTCAAACTTGCCTTAAGGCCAGCCTCAGATTGAGGTATGTAAAAAGGTCTCAAGATGTTGATTGTGAAACAATTTTTGGAGGCGTATGCCTTAGTTGTATGAGACACACGCCTTATATTACCTTTAATATTTTTTTTTGGCATTTTTTTTTTTGTTTTGTGGTGAGGTTTACATTTCAAAATGCCTCAAGGCTTACACCTCACCTCATGAAGGAAAAATGTCTTGGTGTCTGATTACGTGTAAATAGTATCCAATTAAGCTTGCTTAAGCATTGCTTTATGTAAAGATTTATTGATCCAAGTTGCAAAGATTTGCAGTGATGGATGTAGCGTTGGAACTCCCAATTAGGCTTGGGGGAGAACTGAATTATAGAATTTGATGTTAAAATTAATTATTATTTTTTGAAAGTATAATAGGCAAGCAGGCTGGCCTGCTGGGCATTTCTGCCCCATCCTAGTGAGGGTAGGGCCAAGGTCCAGTGAGGGCAAGTTTTCTCACGGGCCCTGCATGGGCTCCACTCCTGCTCGAAAGTCTCAAGTTATTCGTTCATCCAATGATGCCTTATTGTGCTGATCGAGTCAATTTAATGCAATTTTTATGATTTGGCAAAACAATTTTGTTTATTTTAGTCTCCAGTTAGTTGTACGACCTTGAACCTTTGGACTGCTAATGTCTGAATTTAGTATAATTACATAATTATATAATACTAGAGATCGTAAAGAATGCCTATGTATATAACTACCTGATTTTTCTTCAAGTCAACAGGAATATTAAAATGCGTAAGAGTATAGTGAATTTGGATAGTTAGTTGAAGCTTCCAAGATTTTACTTCTACGGAGGATTGTGATCTCAACAATCTCTAATATTAGTTGCCACATTGCAGGCAATGTGTGCTGTTACATATTCTGCTTATTAGAGATGCCAAATTGCAGGCATTGTGTGCTGTTACACGTTCTGTTATGACAAAACTGTAGTAGAATTACTGTTGGCTTGTTATGTAATGGTCATTATTTTTTTCCTACTTGTCAAGATTGTGGAACTCTGGACCAAAAGGAATTTCAGGTGTGACTGTGGAAACTCAAAATTTGGGGAGTTCTTCTGCAAGCTTTTTCCAAACAAAGATGTGGAAAATTTGGAGAATAAATACGATCATAATTTCAAAGGAACTTACTGTACATGTGATCTCCCCTACCCTGATCCAAACGCTGAAGAACAAGTAGAGATGATTCAGTGCTATATCTGTGAGGATTGGTTTCACGAAGAACATATTGGTCTGCAGTCTTCTGAAGAGGTTAGCACTAATACCTCTCCTTATTAGGCTTCTTGCATCATATAATATCCACCCCCAATCCCCACCCCTGGGAAAATAAAAAGAAACACATGCAAAACGTATGTACATTTTAATCTCTAGGTAGCTTAATGGTTTTCAAATTACATGGTTCTTTTAATAGTCATTTTTAGTTGGGCGTATATGGTCTTTGCTTGGATGTCAATATGGGTGGTCTGAATCTGTATTCTTAGTTGGGATGTGGTGCATGATATGTTATGTTCCAACTTATAGTATGAAATTTGCTCCTAGTGTGCCTTTTGAATGTTTTTGGAAATGCATTTTTTATCTCCTTGCCACAGGATAAATATTCATATACCTGTATTTTGACAAGCATTTGATGATGCATCTTTCTTCTTGGTTTTGGTCTTAATGGCACATCTTTACCTAATAATGTCGCATTGCATTTGCTGAATAGAATGTATTGTTTTAGGGGTATTGGATGCAACTCCTCTGTCACGAAGTAGATGTGACTGTACTGAAGGAGTTGTTATGGTCTACAATTTGTTTCCAAACATGCATGGACGAGTTACGTTTTCTTACTTTTATGTAAAAAGATACTTATTTGTGAAGTAACTCTTAGTTTCATATAAGTAATTTAATTTCAATTTTTTATCAATAAAAATTATTTGTGTGATAACTTAGTTACTTATATTTAAACTTAGGCAAACATTTTCAGTATAGATCAACCAATTTCACTGGTCAGGGGGCATTTTCAAATCTTTCAACCTTCTAGATTTTATCATGTAACTCTCTCCGGCAAGTTGCTTTCCTTATATTTGTTTATAGTTTACATATTGGAACTTCTCTACATCCTTATGTTTTTCTTATAGATCCCAAGAGATGAAGAAGGCGAGCCTCTATATGAAGATTTTATCTGCCAAGGGTGTGCTGCTGTTTGCTCTTTTTTGACGTACTATCTCGAAACCATTTCAGCGTCGGTTAGGAACAACAATGTGGCAAATTTGACGAAGGAGAAAGCAGTTCTGGGAGATTTGCCTTCTTCTATGAAGTCATGGGGGAAGCTCAAGCATGGAAATTGTTCACTTGACAATCTTGTTCCTAATGCTAATGCAGAAGGTACAACCAATGAGTGCGGCCAAGCTGCTGGCTCAAGCAAGAAGTGTACTCTTGGAATAAACTTGGCTGAAACTCCTCTGACTAGTGACAAAAGTAAATCAATGTTTCTTTATAAAAACTGGAGAGAAGTCCTTTGCAGATGTGATGCATGTTCGGACTTATACACTCAGAAGGGAATCAGCTTCTTGCTTGACAAAGAAGATTCCATTGCTGAGTATGAGAAAGTGGCAAAACAGAAGAGGGGCGAAAATTTGGAGAAACAAGAGGGTGACTTTCTCAATACATTAGGTCACGTTGAGAAGATGGAGATTCTAAGTGGAATTGCTGACATGAAGGACGAGCTTCGTTCTCTTCTGGTATGACTGCTTATATTTTACTCGTATTGTATGTTTGGGTAGATTACACGTATGACAATTTTTTTAAAAAGAGGGTAAATTCCACCAAGGGTCTCCAAACCTTCGTAAGTGTGATATTCATGTTCCCAACCTTTAGTTTGTATTATCTTGTGTCCACAACCTTTTACATTGTGCTCGTGGTATTTGACGGCGAACGTCTAGATAGACGGTAAAAGGCTTGATAAATGAGTGCTGGGTTTAATTGGACAAAATAATATTTTCCATTCCAAAAATCAAATGATGAACTTTTCAATGATAGATGGTACGATTATAATTTGGACAATTATTTTTGGAAGGACATTTTGTTCAATTATACCTACCAGGTATTTATTACGTACCCATATCGTCTATTTAGGTATTTTCAATTGAGTTGGGATACCGTGCGCACAATGTAGAAGGCTGGGGACACGGGGTGGTACAAACTATAGGTTGGGGACATGGATGTCACACTTAGAAAATGTTGGAGACACCAGGAGGAATTCGCCCAAAGAAAAAGAAATAATGTTCTATTTATTATACTGTTACGTTCGGTACCATGTACCACACCCTTGGGAGTTGGGACATTGTGTGGCAGTAACCACTCTCAAAAGGATTAATTTTCATATTTTCTTTTTATCTCAGGAATCATCTGACCCCTCGAAACCTATCACGACTGCAAATATCCATCAGGTTTTCGATAATCTTGCCCAGAAGAGAAAGCGTAATCCGTAAGTAATGAAATGATACATATAATGAAAATGCTGTTGGAGCCTTGACCGTATAATTATGTAGTAATGGAGCTGTTTAATTTCGGAAAAATCTAGTAGTTTTTCTGCTCTGTAAGCAAGCGTGAAGATGTTATAAAGACTTGTCTACGGATCGGATCAGCTGCTTTTGTAATTATTGCTTTTATAACCTTTCTGTGAGTCTCTGTTTCTATGCACGTTCGTGTGTGTGTGGGTGCATTCGAAGTGCAATATTTGTGAAGTAGGGTAATACATTTCTTTAGCCTATCGTAAGAATTAAAATGCTTGACTTTTTCTAAATACAAGTTTTGGAGGGTAATGTAGCTTATCTGTGGAAAGCTTCATGCTCATAGGTTTTAAAAAAAACATGCTAGCTTGAATATCGAGAATTTGAAACTAGAGACAATATCATTAACCTTCCTCACCTTTTTTTTTTAAAAATATATTCTTTCAAAACATCATTAGTATCTCTTATTTTTAATCTGGAGCATCAAAGACATTTCCTACCTTTTTTTTTTTATAATATTAGAGACTTTTTTTTAAAAAAAACTTTTAAAAAATAATTAGTATTCAACCCCATAGTCACCTTTCAGAGTTAAGATAAATCAGTAATTAAGTATAAACTGTTGAGAACAATCTAAAATTTCATAGCAGTTATGCATTATCAAGACCATTTCATAAAAACGTTTCAACCTATTACAAACTAATAGACTTTATTAAGCTTAACAATAACATATATTTCTTAATTCTGTCATTTTACTAATAGCTACGACAAAATTTACTCCTCTGACCCAACCCCCATTGTTCGACTTGAATAAAATGGACTGGGACAACAGGTAACATGACCTATACCTCTAATTATCCAAATGCACCCACATCTTTTTATTTTATTTTAGTTTTTTTATTAGTCATTTAAATCGCATTTATAAAAATAATTAATTAAATGAGACAGTCAATCAAGATATTTAATTACAATTTAAATTGATTTTTTTTCAAAAAAATAAATATAAAAAAGATTTGAACGCTTTCAAAAAAATTCTAAGAGGGATCGTGTTCTTTGTGCTCGTCTCATTTATAATTATTAGTTTTATAGGTGGTCATAAATTTAAAGTAGGTTTTGAAATATGAGGGTTACTCAAAATTAGAAATAGGCAGAGGATATTGATATTTTTAAAATGCAAGGGGATGGATATTAAGAGCAAGGTTTTAGTGATATTGTCTCTTGAAATTAGAAGGGTGAGTCCAAACTTTTTGCTATGATTTCTCGTCTGTTTGTACAAAAGTAGGTGGCAATATTTGTCCACATTCGTACAAAAGATAATTATGGAGAAAAATAAATAAAATCATGCCAAGCTTTATATTAGATCTCAATATTAAATTGAGATATTAATTTTAAATTATTTGATTGCCGACAACAATTTTATTTAGTCGTTAGGATATCACCTCCAATAATTTAGAAAACTATTAACACACTGACCAGCATTTTGTCCTATTTCGACGAGACAGATTCCTCAAAGCCATACGGTCCATATAATTTTGTATGTATATTTATATCCTAAATGTTATCTTATTAAACCATAGTGCATTATTAGTATATAATTTATTGCACTAGGTCGATTCTCCCTACTAACCGTTCTCTTTGTGACTTTAGGGGATATATTACATCTTGTAGTTGTGCTACTCGACTTTTTAAAATAAGATGAAGCTCATCTTCGAGTGAGCTTATGCTTGCATATGTTTGTTTTGCACTTGACAGTTCAACGTTTATTATGAGCACGATAATTAATACATTAATGGCATGCTATTTTCGATTTAATTTAATAAGTTCTTGTCAGTAATTATGTTCGTTAAGAGTAAAATTGATTTTAACATATTAACTCTTCATCTAGATTTAACAAATGAAAAAGACTGCAATGAGAAAAGACAACTCAAATGGACACTCTAAATTGGCGAGTTTTTGTTTGTTATATACGTCTTTCGAATTCCATATTTAAATTGGCATTGCAAATCACTATGCCATCATGATTACATCACAGCTTAATATGACTAAATCATTATTTAGTAAAATATTATTCTTTATTGGTGTACATATTTGGTACAATCCACGGTTCGTAAAAGATGCTCTTAACCTCAATTTTGTGAATGTTGAGTGACGTGAATATGCTCAACAAAGTTTTTAATAAAAATAATTTTTGGGGGGTGGGAATGCAACATTATTAGCCCCTATTATTTAGATAAAGTAATTTATATCTTCGTAGTTTTTGAACGCATACGAATTACTTCGTTTCAATTTGCTATTATATTGATAGTAGTAATTTATCACGTGTTTATTACGTTTATCCTCTTTAAGTTATACAATATCAAAACTCAAGTTTATTCATTTAGATAACAAATACGTTTTTTCGTTTAGCTTGTTGACCAGAAAATTTTTGTCTTCAAATCCTCTTTAAACTACTCGTGACGTATCAAAACTCATGCTTAGACATATAGTAAAGCACTTGGGACATTAGAGGTCTTGCTTAGCACGACATGTACATTCTTAGTTAGCTAGGATGATAGAAATGTCAAAATCGACTTGCTATAAAGCATATTTTACACAAGTGTACCTCAGTTCAAGAAACTAGAGAATCATTACATCACCTTGCTCGAAAAAAGTATGTTCACGAATCAAAGAACATAACACAAATTTGGCACCCCAACATTCATCCATGCATACCAAGGTGGTATTTTTACTAAAACCTAGACTCTTTACATGACTTCTTCCTCAAATAGAATCGATCATTTTCACCTTGTTAGCGAGAGTTTGAAGTAGTCTTTGATGGGGCCTTTGTGTAGAAATTTATTTGATTTGTAATGCTCATTTAATATGACGAAAATATTATTATATTTCTAATTTTTGACCTAATTAGATTAGTGTGACATGTGAACGTTCACACTTTGTGACTTTGACCATTTAGTACGTTATAAATAATGAATGCATGCAAAAAAGTTGTTTCATAGAAACATCAATGCTATTAGTATTAATGATGTTAAAATATCAGTTTCAGTGACTCTAAATGACAAGTCTAATTAAATAAGTTTCATTTTTTTCACATTTTAATTGGATAAGTCAATTAGTACCACCTAAATTGAGTTTATAACGCCATATGTATTGAATAGTATTATTCTATCAGAAACCTCTTTCGAGGCCTCAAATTCTTGAATTCACCCAAACTAAGCAAGTGTGGTACTTAATAAGTAACCGTTCACGGTAATATATGTAAACCTAGAGAATACATGTCGCCTTACTCGAAAAAAAAAAGTATGTTCATGAATCAAAGAACATAATACAAATTTAGCAATCCCAACTTTCATCCATGCATACCAAGGTGGTATTTTTACTGAAACCTAGACTCTTCACATGTGAAATTGACTTGTTCCTCAAATAAAATTGATCATTTCCACCTTGTTAGCAAGAGTTTGAAGTAGTAGTCATCGATGGGCCTTTGTGTAGAAAAATATTTTATGTGTAATGCTTATTTAATATGACGAAAATGTTATTATATTTCTAACTTTTGACCTAATTAGAGTTGTGTGACGTGAACGTTCACACCTTGTGACTTTGACCATTTAGTACGTTGTAAATAATTAATGAATGCAAAAAGTCGTTTCATAGTAACATCAATGCTATTAGCATCAATGATGTTAAAATATCAGTATTAGTGACTCTAAATGATAGGCATAATTTAGGTTATGTTCATTTCGGATTAAAATCAGATTTTAATCTAAATCAAAGTCAAACAATTAATATTAACCACATCTTTTCAACCACATATTTCAAAAAGTTCTATCACAAACTACTAAAAATTTAATTTTAATTCCCACCAAACACCCACCAAATAAGTTTCATTTTTTTACATTTTAATTGGATATGTCAATTAGTACGACTTAAATTGAGTTTATGACACCACATGTATTTAATAGTATTATTCTAATAGAACCTCTTTCGAGGCCTCAAATTCTTGAATAAATTATGCTCAGTGTACATTTCATGGTGTATATCTTTTTTCACATTGTGTGGAAATTCAAAAAGTGTTGGATGGGAAAATGTTTTTTTAAAAAAAAAAAATTGTCTCATCATGTGCCAACACGTGGCACAATATAAAAAATAATGTAAAACAAGGTGTATATGTAGCATGTTTGTTCTTGAATTCACCTAAACTAAGCAAGTGTGGTACTTATAAGCAATCATGAAGCCCCCGATCTCGGTAATATATGTAAACTTGGACGTTGTGAAATCAACAAGAATGACTACTTTATTAATCCAATCAACCAGTCCAATTCCCAATTCGATTCATCAAGTTCTTAGATTATGGTCTCATATGCTCCCTCCCTCTTAATAAGGGAATATTACAAGAACTTTCGTTAATGATTCATGTAAGCATGACATTTCTTGTTTAATTGATGTATAATTTTCAAACGAATAGTTTCAAGAAGTGTGAAAGCATATTGTTGATTTACTTTTGGATCTAAATATAATGCTTATGTATTGACTATGTTCTTGCTAAAATAGTCAAAGCAAAGCAGCGGTAGGTAACTATGAGAGTGATTGGTGCTCAACAAAATGCCAATATTTTAGGTAAAATTTTCCCTCTATCTTTTCAAATAATAAAGTATTTTATATATACTAAATAATTTAGAGAAGAAAAAGAATCCGCAGAACAAGAATCTATTCTTTCAAATGGACAAAATGATATGAAAAGATTATGCGTAGATGATAAAAGGAAAAAGAAATAATGTGAAAGTAAAACTAGTCACACACATACAAGAGATGCTAATATAACAGTTAAACAAATTTACGAAGAGAGAAAAAGGAAAAAAAATAGAATACGCGTGATATGTTTATTAGAGTCGACTAAGAAAAAAATAGTTACAATTTTATTGCATATAAAAGATGCTCGTAGTAAAGACGAAGAGGAAAAAATTGATATGAATTTGTCAAAGATAGTAGTTAGAGAAATGTATGAGATTTGTAGTAAATTGTGCCAACAAATCTGGATGAAATGGTCTACGTACATTACTTTTTGTTATAAAGGTAATTTGCATGGAGAAATCATACGTTGCCTGTTCGGACCGTTCATTTAGAAAAGACAAAATGTTTATACTTATTTTAGATTACAAATTATAAATTACACATGTATGTGTAGTACGTATGGCATACTACTTATCATGATGCCAAATATATGATATGTAACCCGTTCGGGGGTGGTCGAATTGATGAAGCAAGTGAACGTAGAGACCAAATGTCACGAGTTCGAATCCCCTGTCAATACCTTTTCGATCGAACTCGTCGCACTGGCTTGCCTTGTGCGGTTTACCTATCATGTGTAGTTTGCGGGCTACTACACATGGAGCGGGGTTTACCTAGTGCGCACTCGTAGTGGTCAGGTCTTTGCTCCTTCGGGGTGGTCGGGACTCCGCTGACGGATAACGACTGTGGATTCCTATATCAACAAAAAAATATATATGTATATGTAATTGATTGTTGAATCACGTCAAATTTTAATGGAGCATTTGGACGAAATCTATCCACGAGGATGACCCGCTACAAAAGTTGAAGTTTAAACTTTGAAAAATAGTTGATTAAGAATATTAAAACGAGTTCGCAACCATACAGATAAATGCTATTAATAATAATAATAATAATCAATCAATCAAGTCATTCAACTGCGAATGTTTGACCTGGTCAAGGAGTGATAGATTGGTAAATAATTGACATTAATTAATTTGTCATTCTAAATCCTATATTTAAGATGACAAGTCGACTAAAATGGTCTAAATATCACATCACTGCTTATAGTACTAATGAATAACACGATTCTTTTATGTAAGAGAAGAGAAAATGTTAAGACTTGAGTTGTATAAGAATTTAGTGAATATGTATAAGCGTTTTGCCTAAAAATAATGTTATCTAGCATCAATGTGCTAGAACACCAGTTTAGACGACCGCACTTGATATGTTCAATTAAATAAATCACGTGGATGTTGCATTTAAGTAAATTTATTTTTTAATGTCATGAAGTTACAACATAAGCTGGTACTTTGACATTTAGTGGGGTTGAACAATATTACTCTTTGCCTAATCATATCTATAAAAGGGCAATGAGCTCCCACACATGCAATTCTTAACCATAGTTGTGACTCCTCTCAATTATTGGATCAGAATAGTAATCTGATTTCTTTGAGAGACATTTCAAAAATGGGAAATTGCATGAATAAATGCAGAAACAACAAGAAATTATTGGAGATGAAGGCACCACTGGAAAATGAAGAGAGATCAGAAGAAATTCAGAAAGAAAATGGCTTAGAAAAAAGCAGCAAAATGACAGTGAAAATCATATTGACAAAGGAGGAATTGCAGTGGCTACTTTTCCAGCAGAAGAATAAAGAATGGAAGAGTTTGGAAGATGTATTGGGAGAGATACAAAGAGGCAGAGAAAAAGCTAATGTTGGGTGGAAACCTTCTTTAGACAGCATAAATGAGAGCCCTCATGAAGTTCTTGAGGAGGGTATGGACAGATGAAATCTTCGAATGGTTGGTTTGGATTTTCCAGTAGACGTAGCAATGACTCAGGTCGTTTTTCTTGTTCATTATCTTCTTCTTCCACTGGCTGATTTGGATCTTTTGTGTTATTTTTGATCACTCAATAGAGGATGCAGAAATGAATTGAATAAAGTGACGAAAAAATATCAACGTAAGTTACTTTGTGTATGTACGGAGAATAAGACTTAGTTAAAAACTTCTTTCTATTCTTCCTAGTTTTTGTTCTTTTTTAGGTTTTACTAAATAGGCATGGCCCATATAGAGTGCTTCAACATCAATTTCTTGTTCAACTATTTCAGTGTGGTTTGATGTTTTTATTTCTTGTCACTGCTATATAGATATATTTGTGTGAATTATCAACTCCAAAGTTACATATATGCTGATTGTATTAAGTATACACCATGTTTTCTATTGGTTTGAAAATTTCAAGGAAAAAAACATGTACTACTAATCTTCTTGGGGCTATGATTTTTTTCATGGATTTGATTAAAATTGAGAAAATATATCAACAAGTAGAGGTGCTTCAAATTGAAGATTAATTAAGGAAAGAACGATGCATTTAATTAGAAACCGTTAAGTTTATAAGGCTGATCGAATATCGAAAGAAGAAGTTTAAAAATTGAGAGATGTTACAATTATTTCGAATCTTCTAGTAGATGTAGTAATAAATAAAAAAAAGTGACAAAAAATAATTTGTGTAGTTCATTCAAATATGAGAAGAGCGTGTTTGGGCATGTTAATAAAGTTTACTCATAAGTAAATAAGTAAGTTTTAAAAATATATACCTTTTTACTAGTGTAAATTAAAAATTGCTTATTTTGACATTGAAAAAAGGAGTTACTATATTTTTACTTTCGACCGTAAAGGTTTTGTTGGCCACTGAAGGGCTATCTCAAAGAAGTAACTTTATATTACTCAAGTGCTTGTTTGGTAAGAATTTTATTGTTAAACAGTTTGTTAAATCTCATTTTAATCACACATTTCGTTAAATCAACAATTTTATTTACATTTTTATCATACGTTTCCTAAGACTCGCCAGCTTTTATTTTTTTTTCATTACACTCTCTAAAAGTAAGATAATCTAAGTTGCTTAAACACGTTTAAAGCCGAGCAAAAAAATTGTAAGTAGGAAAAATTGCACATTAGTCCCAAACATATTTTTCATTAGCGAGTTGGTCTTAAACATTTCATTATAATTGCATAATTAGTCCTCTATAAAAATATTGTCCAGATATTTATACAATCGCCACACGGTTCTCACAATTCCAATTTATAAAGCTAGTTTTCTTTTCCAACTTTACACAATGCTCAGAAGTTTAAAGCGAAGCACCTTTTGGGGTAACTGATAATTTAGTGAGATTTAAATAGTTTCGGCTATCATGAGATAATTGTGCAATTACGTTGAAAGATTGAGATCAACTTGCTCATTTTTAAACACTGGCTAGCAAATGTGCAATTTTTGCTTATACGTAGTGATAAGTATATACTCTATTTTAAATAATATTTTTTTTGAAATAAATAAGTTACTCTTTAAAATAAGTAACTTTTTTTTATTTACAACTAAAAAGGTAACTAATTCAAATATATTTGAAAAAGAAAATTTACTTCAAAATTAAGTTTAATTTCTTTTAAGCTTATCCAAAATGTAATTTGGATTATCCATCTTGGTATGTAATTTTTGGAACATCTCAGTCATTCACTTCAGTGGAGAGTCCGGATATGGTTTTCTCATCTTACTACGTACACGTGTCGTCTATTCATGTGCCCTAAGAATACATGCCCATCTTTAATTTTAACCATTTAGTCTAAGGAAAGTGAACATGAATTACACCTCAATCGGACTGCTTAATACGAAACTCAAAACTTTCAGGAATAAACAAACTAAGTGTGTGTTTGAGAGGTTTTTTTTTTTGAAGTTCAAAAACACTTCTTGGATGGCATTTTGGTTAGCGTCAATAAGTGCTCAATGATTTAAAAAGGCATTTTCAAAGTGATTTTAGATGAGCTTCTCTAAAAATGTTCTAAGCACCCGTTTGGTAAACCTTTTGAAATCAAAAGCTGTTTTTAAGATTAAAAAATTAATTTTGAGTAGGTTTAGATAACTTTTCAAAAGCACTTCTTCGAATTAGAAAAACTTTTAAAGAAAATTAATCCAATATGGCTTCTTTTCTTTTTAAAAAATCAAAAGATGTAGCAAACAAACCTTACATTCAACTATTATAATTATGTTGATTAATTTATGGTAAATATCAAATATATCAAATTTTTTAGACACTAATTTGTATAATTCAAAGATTTTTTTAAAGGGTTAATATGACCCGTTCTTATCTTAATTTTTATTTATTTTGCTATTTCATCATATGTTAATGCGTTATAATATATTTTAGAAAGAAATTTCTTTTTTGAACAATTTAGAAATGAAACAAGAAGTTATGGTATTGGATATGTTTTTACCATATTTCATAGAGGTGAATGCGGTTCAGTTTGGACGGTTTGTGTCATATTTTCAACTCAAACCATTTATACATTTTGAAATTTTTTCAAATCAAACCAAACCATTTTATTTTTTGAACCAAACCAAACCAAAATCTGTGGTTTGGTTCGATTCTAATCCGCAGTTTACCTATCAACATTATAGTAATATATTTAAAACAAGTTAACATATAAGTTGAAACGAGAACTATTAATGTTAAATTACTTTCATATTTGTCTGTAATTCAAAAAACAAAAAATGATGGCAAGTTAGCATTTTGCAACATGCCAATAACTTTTACAAAAGTATAAAAATTACATTCTAACCTCTCATTTGACAATAATTGGATCAATATCCCATATTGTAACACATGATTCGACTTCTGCATAATATGCAAATATCAAAATATTCATTAGTCCTTATTAATGATATTAACAAGCAACCAAGAAACACTATGCATAAAATATCAAAAGTGATAATAGAAAATAAATGTCACAATCCACACCTTTCTCATCCTTATTAATGATATTAACAAGCAATTAAAAAACAATATACATAGAAATATGAAAAATTGATAATAGAAATAAATGCCACTTTCTACAGCATTCTCCTAGTCATCTAATGTCTCTACCTCATTTAAATATTGGCGAAGCACTATAGGCCCCTTGTTGATATGCAACCAATTCTTAGTGCATATTAAGGCCTCAACCAATATTGCATTTAGGAACAAATTATATATATCCCTTGCCATTGTCATCCCGAAGGAAATACAAATTTTGAGAAAAAAATACATTGTATAATATTGAAAACCTTCATCTTCCACACATCGAAAAGGTAACTCAGACAATATGAAGTACGTTGTAATCTGTTCTCTAACATCTTTCTAAACAAATTTGATAGGTTCTTCACGGCTATCAATACCCTCAGAAAGCTTACTAGTTTTATACATACCATAGCTAGTCATTCTTTTTTTTTTTTTTTGTCTTGAACCCTATATGAATACTTCTTTCACAACTACGTGAGATGATTTCACAATGTACTAGTTCCACAATTTTTAGAATGATACTTATATGTCTGTCCACAATAATTACATTCTGCCTTCTTATCTCTACAAATTTTAAAATGATCCCACACCTTGGACCTTTTGTTTCCCTTCTTGCCTTTCCCATCCATTTTCATATCTTTAAAATCATCCTCTATTGGAATTGCATCATCATCCTCTAGAATTGGATCCATGTCTGTAAAAAGAAAATAAAAAAACCTTTCTCTTGCGACTGTTTCATTGGTTGGCTACGGTAGTTCATGATTATTATAAGAGAAATTTCATAGAGATACCCATTTAACAGAGACGCTTTGATTGAGTAGGAAACCATATGTCAACTGCGAACAAATCACGTTTTTTGGGAAAAATAACTTTTCAAACAAAAGTTGATAAAAGTCTTAGCATACATTATCAAGTATAGTTAAGCTAATAATATATATTAAATTTTGCGATTAAAACAACAAAAGAATCAGAGTGTTTTATTGACCTCAAATTTTCATCTATTCTATTAATGAAACGCCATTGAGACATCCTTCAATAGAGCATTACGCACCTACTTCATCAGTACTATGTTTTATTACAATAACTTATCAATGCCATACTAGATAATAAAGAGGGTTTAAAAATTTACTCTTACTCTCTTAGTACAGGTCGATAACTGCATACTATTATGAATAAGTGATGTTCCGTGACTTAAATATATGAACACGTGATATTCTTTTGCCTATAACAAAATCTTACTCATCCTCTTATATTCAGTACATGAAGGACAAAAACCCTATCAAAGTGAGGCACGTGAGATCAATGAACAAACAATCTCCTAATGAACATGGTCAGTACGTATCTTAAAATTCTTACTTTCCCATAAAAATGTTTGGATTTATTGTCAATTTTCGAATAAACTAAATTTTTGCCTAAATTTTCAATAGTTTATTTTAGATAAGTCAAAAGAAAAAAGAAACCCTACATAACAAGTGGGATCTTGTTATAATTAAAAGTTCAAATCTTAAAATAAAGATTAAAACTTCATACCTTTACTTGAAAATCAGAAAATTTGTTCCAAACCCTGCACACTCCACTATCCTGCAAGAGAAACAATATACATTATTAGATTATGTTTCCATTGTAATATAAATTACAGTAAAGTTAATTAAAATAAAGTCGAAGTACGAATAATAAATCACCAATATCAAACTTCATTGTGCTTAAACAATTTTTTCAAGCTTAAACAATTTTTTTCTAGTTTTTTGATTTGATATTAAATATCTGAATTCATTATAAAACCTTACCAATAATGGTTAATCTTCAAAGGAGTGCAATTTCATACATTTACAAAATGGGTTGTTTTATTTTGTTCGAGTGAAATTTGAAAGTGAAAAGAAGGAAAAAAGATTAAAAATAAAGTAAAGAAAAGAAAGTGAAAAAATGTGAAATATTTACCTACTATAATTTAAATGGACCATAAGCGAATACGGTATAATTTTAAGAGATGCAATTGAAAATTGAAAATTTTGGATTTAGATTCTTTGGAGAATTGCACATAGACGGATATGGCTGAAGAAGGGAGGGCTCTGTACATTAGAATGGCTTGTACATATATTTTTAATACACACACTACTTGGCGCCTATTTTTGAATTTAATCTTGTGTTTTGTATGCATATTAAATTCTGACAACTTTAGATACATTTGTACTTCAATAAAATTTATAATTTAATAAAATTAATTTTTAATTAAAAAAAAAGTTCAGTTCGATTCGATTTTTTTGCGACTTTCGAAAATTAAAACCTAAATCAAATCATTTGAAACGGATTGATTTAGTTTGAGAGAAAAAAAAACTGCAGGTTCTCGTGGACCCGAACCAACGGTTTCAAATTAACGGGTTTGGTTCGGTTTGTGGTTTTGCGGTTTTTTTGTAAAGCCCTAATATTTCATATGTTAATGTACATATAGAATATTATTGTTATATTAGTGTCATGCCTATGAAATTAAAATATTTAATTTTAAAGGACTAATCTGAACATGATCTAAAACCTGAGAACTAAAATCAAAATTACTCTAATTTGAACAATGAATTAATAGCAGAATAACCCCGTGAACGTTTCAATTTGCGATATACCCCCCCCCACCCCACCTATTGGAAATTGTAGAAAATCCTCATATTTCAAACATTTTGTGGGAAAAGCACCCCTGTCGTCTGCATCCGTCTAGCGTGCCGTCAAATTCTAGGAAAAATGGGGGAAATGGATAAATAAGTAAGGGCAAATGCGTCAATTTATGTTTTCATCTTTAATAACACCCAACTAAAACGAAGAGATAGGATTTGTGCAAGATGAAGAGACACGAAGGTTGGGAGGATTCCGGTTAGTAACCTACGTTGCACGATCAGTTCCCTATTCACCCACGATCGTAGAGGTTTCCTTGAGGTGTTCTAAAGTTTCAACAACTACCATTCTTTAACGAATGTGCAACTGTAAGTTGTAGAAGAGGATTTTTATTTTTAAAAAAATTGCGTGCGTGAAACTTGTGAAATCATGGAATACGATATTGAAATTAGTTGTTTTTTTGGTATGTTTACAATTTGATTGTGATTATTGAGAATGGAAACTTCAAGATTCAGAGGGTTTGAAGAAGCTCTTGTATATGATAAGTTGCTCCGTTTTTGCGATTTAAGAAATAAAAGGTTTTGGTTTAAATTGTTTACGTGTTTTGTTGAAATTTTGTTGTAAAAAAGTGTGCATGTTGTTTGCTATAGGTCTTTAACTGACTCACGTACTAACCGTTGTTCACATTATCATCCAGTATGATACATGGACTATTTCACAATGGCTATATACGCTGGTGGTGTCTTCTTCGATAAGCTGAATAATGTCAAATATGAACGTGGTATGATGGTGTTTATGTACTTTGTGAGGGTTGAATACTTCAATAGGGAATGGTTCTATGCTCTTGAGTATGTTTGTGGTGCGGGCCTTTAGAATTTTACTTCCAGATGTAGAAAAGTGATTTGAGTATTGTTTTGAGAAGGTTGTGTAGCGAATCTGATGTGAGGGAGACTTTAGCTCAAGAACCATACCAGGACAGTGCTCGAGGTCCCAAAGAATAGTTCCTGTAATGAAGGAGGTGAAAGTACAACGTTCACTAACATTCATTCAGTATACACATCTACAATATGATCGAAACTTTATTTTCCGCCAAAAACCCACATCACTACACACCCACACAAAAACCCAAAACATAAATCTAAAATCACTGCTCTGCTTCTGCGGTTCCAACATCTGTTGTTTGTGCATTCCTAGATCTCAATAGCACAGGTATGATCTCTACAAATTTACTACACATAGGTTGGTCAAACCACGTAAAATACTCACAACCTCCATTTTGCAGTAGAAAATCCAAAAAATATCGGAGTTTGAGCATACTCAGTTAAAAATTAGATCAAAAATTGTGTTTGGGTTTCCATTGCCAACCGTCCTGTGCATGTGAAGAACCTTCTTCTCGAGTTCGCTGTCATCCACAAAGTCTTCGGCTCAATCTCCATTCCACATCTGCACATACAGAAGCCCATCGAAGCTAAGGATCCAGTGGTTACAACTACGTACGCAAGAAACGAAGTTGCGTCAGGTAATGAAATGAGGGATATAAATAATCCATTTTTCGTGTTGGGTAGGTGTTATTAAAGATGAAAATATAAATTAACGCATTTATACTTACTTATCTATTTTTTCTCTTTTTTCTGGGATTTAATGGCACATCAGGCGGTTGCTGACGAAAGGGGTGTTTTTCGCACAAAACATTTGAAATGGGGGTTTTCTGCGATTTTAATAAACATGTGATATATTGTAAATTGAAACGTTTACGGGGGCTATTCTGCTATTAATCCTTCGAACAATCAACGGAGAAGGGCAACTGATTTTAGAGCTTTCTAAGAAGAAAAAATGGGTGCAGTGCAGGCGATGAAGAGAATACCACGCATCAAATTTCGTCCAAGGCATCCCAAACCCGAGCCTTCGGGTATGATATACACACACTTGTACATACATATTTTGATTTTGTTTTCTCTCGATGGATTTTATATTTTATAATCCCTGTTGGATCTCACCTTTAGCAATAATTTGTATTCTATCGGGGTAATCTGATTTATTCAACATATATAATAAAGATTTCTGAGTGCTAGGGAGGGAGTCCTTTTATTAATTGTCATTGAAATGGTTGGCATCTGAATTTATAGAATAATTTGGAGACTTAATGAAGGTTTAGCATTGATTTTTTTTATTTTTTTTCAGAAAAAAGAATAGGAAAGAAACTAATTTTAATACTTTTTCCTGCGTGTTAGAAATTGATATAAAGTAGGCATGTAATGATGTGAAAAATGTATTGGAGGATAATATGAGCTTGCTGAGAACATCAGATGTGGGTTAACATTGTTAGTTTGTTAGATTAGTGGTAATTGATATACTTTGGATTCTTCCATCTAATAGGGGTGAACTAAAAAGGAAAAATGAAGTTAATCAATGGAAATTGTTAATATAATGGTGGCGGAATGACTTGAACTCTACAAATGTAGTAGTGTTATTGTAGAATGTGACGAAGCCTAGTAGTGTAGCTGATGATAAATAAACCTATGCTTTTAATGTTTGGGTTGTTTTCTTAATAGACAACCAGAATACGTATGGCAATACCAATGTGCTAGACCAATATTTCTCGATCTTTTTCAATTCTGATTCCAGTTACAAGTTGTAGCAATGAGTGGGTATTGGTTGGCCAATAAGTTGAATGGCATGGTGATTTTATTAAACAAGCAAATTAGAATTTCTCTGGATCTTTTTTGAGTATGAATAAGTGAACATTCCTTCAAAGAAGTGCAGAACTATGTCAGTAAACGGCTGACTGACTGATAGCATGTAAGCAAAACCAGTGTTTGTGCATGAATAGAGAAAGGACTTGCTGGAGTTCTGGTGCGTCCTCGCAAATAATAATATGTGATTTTAGATATACAAGAAAGGATGAGCTATTACATGAATTATTTGTGGCTCTGTGCTTCTATAGAAACGTTTATCCATCTTTTCTCTTTTGAAATTATTGTCTTCCTCTCTCCGTTTCAATATAATGTTCATTTCCATAAAATGAACACCTTTTTGTCCCTTTTCGCATATTGCCCTTCATCAGAACAATTCTATGTTCTTAATATTGTTTTTCATACGACTTCTCTCTCTTATCTCATTATTTTTCTCTCATACAAAATAAAAAAATACATAAATTCAAATGTACACGTGCATGAGCACAGACAGTCATAAATGCATATTTATTTCGCCCCAACCCTGATTCCGCACCAGTTGCCCCAACGCTAATGTTACCTCATCACTGACCTCACCTCTAAAATAGGCAATCTTGACTCTATTTCCAAGTCCATTACACTACTGCTAAAGTAGCCTCCAAAATCACAATTACACCATTTCCAGCAGTCTCATCTTATTTCATATTCTATAACTTAGGATCCCAGTTCTTGTTTCCATGTTTTCCTTCTGAATTTTATTATTTTCTTCCTCCCAAAGAACTGGGGTGCTCAGTGGCTTATACGGGTCTACTTGTTCTACCATCACTTCAGTCTTGGCTATGACAATTGTTATTTAATGATCGTTCTCTTTCTTTTTAAATTTGCAATAACAAAGATCTTTCGTGGAAATATTTTTTAATATATTTGTTCAATTTTTCCAGTGGTAAGTCCTGCAATATTCATTTTCTACATTATTATCGTGTGATTATATGGGATGCATAGAGTTTGGTTGTGCTTTCCTCATCAGAAAGTGGAAGAAGAAATCGTCCATTGTAGCTCACGAAGCTTGTTTTGTTGGGAAATACATTTTGTGCCTATAGCGTGCATTAATTTTTTTCTTGGCATCAGCCCAGATCATTTAGATTAGTGCTTACAGAGGCAGTTCCTCTTCAGGTACAGGCCCCCAGCATCAAGAAACATCTGGAGTTGGGGATGTTCCACGAACATTTTTTTCAAGGCCTCCATCTAGCATGAGTGTGGGTGGAAAGGCTTCTGATCAACCGAAAAGGACACCAGTGTCACAAGAGGAGATTGAAGCTATCTTGGTATGGAAAAATTACTGAGTGTATTCAGTGTTATGAATGTGTGATGCGATCCAGTTTTTATGCTTTCGGAGTCTGATCTGTCATAAAATTTCTTCCATCCATTCATTCCATCAACTTATTGGTTCCACGTGACCAGTCACTATGGTCCCAGCTTCATTAAATGTTGTTTGTCTATATCAACTTGCTTTTTGAAGGAAAAAGCTGTGTCAGGAAACTCTAGCACATTTGTTAGCATGTAGGAACATCCTTTGAATTATTATGTCAACTTTCCTTTCACCACCCTTTTGGCAAATTAGCGTGCTGTAGTTTCTGTATGACACGGAATTTTGAAAGTTTTCGTGTATGGTTCGAATATCATGGGTGTGCTTGGTCGCGTCTTTTTCATTGCTTAAATGATTTCCTGAACGTGGTATTCTTTTATGTTTTTCAGTTCCCAGTTGTTCATTGACTATTCTCTCTTGTGACAGTTGGGTGGATGTATTTGAACTTCTGATGGAGCCTGCCTTGCAAGATACTAAAAACTTGAACAAGTTATTGCTTTCCCATCTACAATTTGAAATGTGGAGAAATGGATTGATTACTTTTATCTTTTAATAGGAAACTGATACATTTTCTTACTTTATGAGATCAGTTGCTGTCTTTGTTTTCTGGATGTTACATAGGAGACTCTGTGACAATCTTTGTACGAGGAATTTGATTCTACTGCTTTGAACACACAATTTCTGGGTATTATAGTCAGAATTTGAAATGAAATTTGAGACGTTGTATTTTACATAGCCATATTTATTCTCCCCACAACTCTCGGACTGTGAATATTGCTGCAATAATGCGAGCAAGCAAGCTTAGGAAAGAATCTAGGTAAGGCTGAATTGTTTTTCTCCACCTGTATATATCTGAGTATCCGAACATCTATTTTGTTGATTTTGTGTGGGTTCTTCCTTTTAAGCAATTTTTTAAGGTTACACCGGCTTGCATTAGCAAGAATGCCATAATTGATTATTTGGGCCAGATTGAAATCTCAACAGGATACAAATAGATCCAAATTCTTTTGTCCCAAAAAGGAAAAGATGCACATAAGATTTTAATTTCTTCTTTAATTTGTTGAGTACTATTCAAATCTACCACCAAATATGATTAAAATGTCTAGGCAAAAGGTAGTTTAAGCATGAATACCTCATAATCCAAAATAGTAAGTTGCAACATTATAGGTTATTTCTCAAGTGTCGCAGATCACAGAGCTGACGAATTATGGTCATTTAACTCCTTCCCCGTATTCCCGGAGCAAGGGATCCGGACTATGTTTCCCACCTTCGAACAAAAATTAGAAGAATAACTTTGTAAAAAAAAATAGAATTTTATATATTAATTAGATACGGAGAGCAAGCAAAGAGATATAAGAAAATATGAGCCGCATTTCAAAAGCTCAGAAAATTAAATTGTCTCAATGTGTACTTTCAGGAGAATGATGTATCCGACTCAAATTTACTGGCGTAGACTCAGTTAACTCCGGCATCATTGCCGCAGAAGACACATCAGAATCATGCACAGGACCACATTTAATATCAAACATATTCAGTTCCTCACTGTTACTAGCAAATTCCATATGCGCATCTCCGACCCCAGCAGGTAAATCGGCATCAGATTTTTCTACGCATTCAATAGACGAAAGGTTCTCAAGAATATGCTCCTCTGGCACCTGGTTCAATACCAAATCCACGTCCATGTTAACATGTTTGGAGGCAGAAACTGGCTCTGATTTTTCCACCACGCTCGCGTCTGGTAAATAGGGCTTCGGGTGAGAGTTTTTGGTGCTCTCTTCCACTTGAAGACTACTTGAAATCTCTATCTCCTCGTTAGAGTTTGAAATCTCTGCCTCCCCGTTAGAGTTAGAAAGAGCATTCCCTACATCTTGCACGCCACCAACTGGAGACTTCTCGGTATTGTTTTCTTCGGCATTCAGTTCCCCGTTAGATTTTGGAATTGACTCCATCTTTGCACTCAACTCTTCATTTATAGCTCCAAAGTCTTCTTTCTGCCTCTTATACAAGGACATTGCTTTCTGCATCACAGAGGATGGACAGGCAAGCAAAATAGTAAGGAATACATTTACCATTTATAATATTATGCCCCTGTTTGGCCCCCATTAAATTTTAATTCATTTCTCTCTTTTCATCAACCACATATTCTCTCAATAATATAATATTACACATAAACCAAAAAATTCCTCTTTACTTTTTAACCAGGCATTCTTTAAAAAACACTACTCCAAAATCATTTTTTTTTTCAAATAATGAAGCTCAAACAAGAGCTATATATGCACCACTCCTCACAGATATCAGATAAAAAGAAGTGAATCTCAAATATTATTTCATTTTTCTCCAGGCTTCCTAGCTATAGCTTAAAAACTATAAGCAAGATGTTGCCCAAAATGGTCAAAATCCTACTTTGCTTCAATAACATAAGTTTGCTCTCAGATGAATACAATTTAGAGCATATTTGGCAAAGCTTATATTATAATCAAGCTGGTCAAGCATACTTTTTATCCACACAATTCTAATGACCCACAACTCGTTACCCACTAATTATTCAAACATTTCGTATAACAAAAACTTATAAGCACTACCAAACAAGCATTTAGTATACCCAACAAAAAAACTTCGTGCAACAAACAATTAAGGACATTCAAAAATCCACTGGCCAGCATACACAAATGGCACCAGAATTTATAGTTTTGAACTGGCTAATTGACACAAGGGCTGTTTTGCTGCTGTCCATATACACAAATAACCTACTACCTCAGCAATGAAACTGATAATTTGGTTATATACAAAAATAAGTATGCTGCACTACATCAGAAACTATTCTTTAAACAAGAAAGGGATACACACTATTCACAACAAAACTTTACCTGGAAAACAGAATCATTGGTGGCAGAAAACAGTGGAACGTTGTTAATTTTATTAAAAGATGCTGCTGTAGCTTCTACAGATTCCTGTCAAGGAAAACAAAAAATGGAATTAGAAATAACTTTTTATCTAGGCAAATCTATAAGACAGTGCAATGAAATACATAACTGGCTTGTCATTTTACCTCCATATATAAAAGTTTAGCATCTTTTACATCAGAAATAATGTTCTGATCTGTATCAAGGAAGCCTGTGCACTTATTAAACAACTCAGATTCAGTAAGATCGTCAGATATGTCAAGCTTGGAAAAGTAAAAACGGCAGAGAAACGCATCATCCTTTCTTGACATTTTAGCAAGGTCGTTAGTTTCCTCTGGATTATTACAAGGAGCTTCAGAAGCATTATTTTCCAAACCATCTCTTGATTGATTAATGCCGGTGCTCTCAGAATGCTTATCATGTGGAGTTAGCTTGCTCTGAGCTTGTTGAATCGACCGACCGACCAAAGCTTCATCTGCAATTTGGAAAAAGTCATTCTCTTTATCAAAAGATGACATATCCATTCTTGCAGTTTTATATGGCCCCTGCCACAAATCTCCTCTTGCCTCCCAGCCTTGACTACTGGGCAGGCTCCTAGAATGGTCCCAATCTGTTCTTCCATAAATTTCAGATTCCTCACCATAGACAGCACTGCTTGAATCCCAACCATACAATGGTGGAGGGAAAGAATCATCCCCCGGATTGCGCCATCCCATAGGACGCCCAGGGCCAGAAAATCTGTCAGCACCAGGAATATTGTAAGGAGAGGGATGGTTTAACTCCATTGATGATCTAACGCCAAAGATTGGCGGACCAGGAAACTGCTGCATCGCAGAATGAAAAGGTGGACCGTGGGGAAAAGGAATGAAACCATTTACCAAAGGGGAAGGCCAATTTGGTACACCTCTCAAAGCATTTCCATGAACTCTTCCCAAGTTGGGATTGCTGATCCTCCTATTATGGCTATTTGACTTACTTCTGCTGTCATCTTCAGCAGATCCTAATATTAAAGGGCTATCCAACCCAGTCCTGAAAAGAGGAGTAGGTGGTATTGACTTGAAACTGTTTGATAAATGGCCATTTCTCATAAAAGGTGAAGAAACAGATAAATTATCTGCCCCAGCCTGTGAAAGCTCATCTCCAGGAAGCATGTCCATGACCAACTCTCGACTTCCCCTGCCTTCCTTACAAGAGTATCCCTTTGCATCTGGCAAAGCACCACTTCGCTGTGCTGATTCTTCAAAATCAATCTGCCTTACATCAGATCTAGTGAAGTGTCTCCAATCGGTGCACGATGATGGGGACTTATCCACAAGCTGCAAGGGCGATGAGCGAATGTCTGATTTCAGACGTCTTTCGGCTGACAATTCCCCCAACTGGCCATCTTCTTTTAGACCAGGTTTCTCCATCGATCTAGATGGAGTTGCCCTCAAAGCTCCTCCTGCAGCAACAAAATAATCTCTGCTAGAAGTTCCACTGTGCCGAACTCTCTCTTCATAAGCATAATTTGGGAGCCTGAAAAACAGCATATGGGCATAGATTCATGTTTGGTCAGTCATGTAGTTGAGGGAATGAAATGCATAAATTTGTTGAGCATGCTATATATGGTAGAAAAAGACTGTGAATACCTCTACTGGACAGATCAAACATTAACAAGTTTCTAAAGTATGGCAAGAACATACCAGGTTGATTTCAAGTTCAATGTGAACACACCTTGTGCATTGTTTTAAATTCTTAACTTCTTTACCAACAAAACTCCGCTAATAAGTCAATCCATTCCACCACAATTAATAGAAATCACTCCCAAGCCCAAAAGAAATGAAGGAAGGAGTATAACGAAATAGAGAAAAAAAAATCAACATGAAAACTTCACCCACTTATTAAGTTCAAATTTGGTAGATATATTCCACCAAAAAGAGAAAAAAGCAGCATATATAGAATGCAGAACAGGACCATCCATGGAGAAATATGGAAGATTGGCAAGGGATAAGCTACCTTGTTCCTTACAAAGTCTAATCTTCCATTTCCATATATATATATATATATATATATATAAGCAAAATTCCCAAGGAGAAGTTTATTGTTTGCCAGCAATTTATCCGAGCTCATTCAAACAGACAGAACTTTCAGATTAACAAACTTCATAATACAACAACAATGAGAAAGTAGACAGATTTAAGTGCCAATATATGATCAAAGGTTTTTGCAGCATTCAGGATACCAACTACTCCCCAAATGTCTCTATTGTGTTAAATGAACTTGAACTTTTAGTCAATAAATAATTTCACATAATCAAGTACCTGTAGGGATCCCTTGTAACATGAGAACTTGAGCTGGGAGATCTGTACCGTCTGCTATGATTAGAAGTAAGTTCTACATCAGCATTCCTAGAGATGGACCTTCCTCTGTCAGTAACTAAGTCCATTCTCGCACTGCTGGCAGATTTCTTCTCTGAGCCGAGCCCTTGATTCTTGGCACTTAGGGATCTAATATCATCGTAATCCCCTCTGTCCTTAGCTTTTCTCCTACCCTGATCATCTTTATAGCAGGCAGTTTGATCAACTACTTTTGGACTATCATCATACGCGATTAATTTCCTGGAGCGACGATCTTCACCATAACCATCATCCCTAGAGTGCTTAGGGTCAGACTTGTCACCAGAAAAGTCTCTCGAGGCACGTTCATCCCTATACTTAGACTCTCTCAGTCTCTCCTCTCTACCAATATCATCTCCTCGCTTGCTATCTTTATGCCGACAGTCTCTTTCAATATCTTCTCGATGCTTATCTTCCTTGTATCTACCATCTCTATCACCGTCTTCTCTATAATCATCCCTCTGTCTGTCATCTTTGTCACCATCTTCACGATACCTTTCATCATTGCGCCGACCGTATTTGTCAATATCTCCACGGTACCAATCATCTCTACGTCTATTACCCCTCTCGCCATCTTCAGCGTACTTATCATCCTTGTTCTGAATATCTCTTGCAGTACCATCCCAATACTTGTCATCCTTCTGCCTTTTATCATGCTCGCTATCATCCCGAAAATTTTCATCCCCACGTCTGCTGTCTCTATTGCCATCCTCTAGACGTCTATCATCTCTATGTCTGGCATCTCTATCACCATCTTCCCGATACTTACCATCCCGAGATTTACTGTACTTGTCAGCATCTTCCCGGTATTTGTCATCCCTGTTCTTACCATCTTTTTGGCCATCTTTCTGATACTTGTCCTTATTACCTCCGTCCTTGTGCCTATCTTCTCTGTATTTCACATCCTTGGCAAGATCACCTCTTGATGACAATTGCCTCTCATCAATTTCTTTGAAATCATCGAAATGATCTCTAACATCAGAACCTTCTTTTCTCCTTCGTATCCTTTTCTCGAGTTCCTTCTCCAACTCAAGATTCCGCAACTCATCTTGTAAAGGCCCCTCTGCCAAAAGGATTATAAATAGACATTAAATAAAAATCAACAAATTACAAAATGATGACAAATCATGCAAGTTGAATCCAGCAAACGATCTAAGACAGCGCCAGAGAGGTTCCCATATGCATGAATCAAACCTTACAAAAAGAAGAGGTAAAAAAACATGAAGTTAAATTTACCTATTTTTTATTTTTTTTAATTTTTTTTATAAAACTATATACAGGGAATTGGTTTGATTATGAATCTTGAGTATCACCTCAAGGACAACTTAAAAGATGACCTTTAGAGAGATTTGATTTCTTCTCAAAGCAGATAAAATGACACGACGAAAATGGAAAAATGCAATACAGATCATTTCAAAGATATATGAATCAACTTTTCGTGCATAGCCAAAAATATACGAGTTCTTCTCATGCTTCCACTTAATGCACCTGATATGAATTGGATACATGATACTACTATAGCATTAGCTCATATTACCTACAGGAAATATAAGAGTGGGTACAATTAGGGAGAATACAGATCAAACATGGTTTAATATCCTCCTAATTCAGATTGTAGTATTAATGAATCTAAGATAACTAAGTGCCATATGCATCGTAAAAAATCGACCAGCCAAAAGAAATTCAACCATGGACCTTCCAACCAATCTGCTAGATGCCCAAACACCAATTCTACAAGTTAAACATTCTAGACAGAGAATTATATCAAATTGGGGTCGAAAACTATGTCTGCAGACGAACTTCTTTCACTTCATATGCTAATCCCCCTAATTTTTTCCTATTATTTCATTACAGCAATATAATGTTCATAAACTTAAATTGAAGTTACAGGTTTTTGGATAGTGCACCCTCCAGTGCATATAAAATGCACCAGCGCCAATGACATCACTCACTAAAGAAGAATACCAACAATAGTTACTCCACCTTCCACCCTACCAACAGAGAAAGGGGGAGGGGTGCACCAGTCTTCGAAACCAAAGCACTCAAAATGCACTACCCTAGCATCCCCACAATATCCTATCTTCACTAAGAACCTGCACTAGAACAAATTTAAGCATTTGTAAATCAAACAGAAAATCCTATTACTGCAAAACGTATCCCAATGTCTCAGCTAGAAACTAAGTTTTGCATACATGACCCGCCCAAGCATGGTTCTATTCTAAAAGTAAATTAGATGTTAGGAGTTGATGCAAAATAATAATATCTACTCAAAACCAAAAACTTGAAATATGTTATAACTACGAATAGAATCAAGGACCAAAAATGAATAAACATTGTGTTGGTGCACGCAAAGTGCAATTACAAGTCACTTGCACGTATGTCACGACAATAAGTTACCTTACCAGTATTTTCTCGACCGTGTTTAGCCTTTGTCCCTTCCCTAAAATATCCTAAATGTGATCGTTCCTTCTGTCCAAAATGCACGGATTTCACCTCAGCATCCCCATGCTTACGCTCCTCGCCAACCCTCCTCTCCTTTTCCTTCTCCTTCTCCGATCCACGACCCTTATCCTTAGATTCCTTCCCTTCCTTCCGCCCAGAAGAATCCCCCTCAGACTTCCTCTTTGACTCTCCTTTGCGTTCAGTCTCCTCTTTCTCCACCACCAGGGATGCTATATTATCCTCCTTAATCTCACCACCACTCCCATTATCATACCTTTTATTTTTAATCTTAGACTCAATTCTCAAACTTTCACCTTTGCTGTTACTTTCCTTCAGTTTCGAGTCAATTTTCGAACTTTCCCCTTTATTTATTTCCTTTTTATCATTCCTATCAGTATCACCTTTCTCCTCACCATAACCCCTCCACCTATCATCACCAACACCCAGACTTGCATCAGCCATCCCTTTGCCAACGTTAGCCTTCTCTTTCCTACGTTTTGATAAAACATACTCTTCTGATGCCTCACCATTTCTCATATCTTTACCATCCTTCCCTTCTCTCACCTGGGACGAAATTTTCCTTTTCTCACCCGAAGTTGAACCCCGATAATCCCTGGCAGGATTCTCATCTTTACTACTTTTCTCCTTCAACTTTACATCCTCTTCAGAATCCGAATAGTCCTTGGAACTGTGTTTGCTCTGTTTATGGGATTTGTGCCTTGAACTCCGAGTCATAACTAACTTCGTTCCACAATCCCAAAGACACAAACCTTCAGAAAACTCCAATACCAGTTTCCGAAACTCCACCACTTACTAACTAATCTTTCAGAAACTCAAAATAAGCCCGCCAACAAAAAGTTAAATGGATTCAAGTACTAGATACCCTTTAATCCCAAAGACGCCGCAAAAAGGCCCTAATCTTTCAAAAACTCAAAACCCTAATCTTAACTGTTTCTTAACAAAACATCCAAATCCACATCAAACCAAAATACCATGCCGCCTATGAAAATCTAAAAACTACGGTGCCAGAAAAGTAACAGCCGACATACGAAGAGTTTGACATCTAAGATGGTCGATTGTGGTGGAACATAAAGGGAATCTATTTATATGTGCTTCCGACCGTTTACGTGAAACTGCATTTATATATCTAGAAAGATATCAACAAATATATATTTATAGATATAATCGATAGATATAGAGCGGAAAATTGTGAACGAGAATTGGAAAATTTTGAGAGATCGGAAGCAAAGGGGAGATGTTTTGGTTTTGCTGTGCGATTCGCATCGCGGATAATTCGAAGGTGAAATGACGCTATTGCCCTTGGATTGGGCCGATATCTTGGTGGGTCGGTTGGTGCAATCCGTGCTGCTATATTTGGGTTGGGTGAACCCAATCAACTATGTGGTTTTAGAAAGTCTTAAGATCATCTGCAAGAGGTGAGATATATAGTGGCTTATATATGTATTTATATTTTTCTTAATTTATAAAAGGAGATTTTTTTTACTTTTATTTTTATTTTTGTCCAAGTATTAAATTAAAGGCACAAATTTTAGGAGAAAAAAAATTATTGTATATCACAAAATATCTCTCAAAAACAAATAAATAAGAAAAGGGAAAAATAATATATACTCTAAAAATTAATGAAACAGTGACATTTTTTTAGACATCCGCTCAAAGTGTCATGGTCAGTCATGTACATGATAACTAGTATAAAGTACAATTTTATAGGGAAAAAAATGAAAAATATTATTAACCTTAATTTACCATAGTCATTCACCTAACTATTATTTGCTTTAATTTTACAATAAGTTTTTTATACGTATGATATTGTGTATTGGACACAACATTGCATTTAGACAAGAGTTAGTAGGAACGATGTGATATGGTTCAATTCCAAATTAATTTCTAGTTATAATTGACAAGTTCTATTTTGTTTCATTGTAATTCAAGTGATTTCGTTAGAACAAGTTCATGTAGTCCTTTCGATTTTAATGTGTTTCAATGGAACTATAACCTTATTCTTATCCTTAACGAATCTATGGACCTTTGATCCAAAGCCAATTCATTGACAACCCAATTTCAATTACAATAGGGTATGATCGTAGTAAAGAGAGAAAATTAAGCAAAATCCTATCTTTAAACTTTACACTTAAAAAATATGGGCTTAAAGATTTCTTTTCATAAATCATGTGTTAATAAATTTTAATTAAGATTGGTAAATTTTTAAATTAGTTAATACAAAATTAAAATGAATTAATCATATGATGTTCGTTTTTAATACTTATCAAAAGGGAATCCAAACCTATTCAAATAATATATTAGGGTAATTATATTACCACTACGAAATTTGTTAGGTGCACCATAATTTTAAGTATTTTTTTATTTATTTACTTAAGCTCAAATAAAATTACATAAATAGAATTTTTATAAATTTTACATATAAAAAAAATTGTTATTCCACCACCAACATAAACCTAAATTTTTCTTCTTTTTCATCAATACCAATAATTATATGACTTTTGTGTGCTTCCATGGCAACATATATTTTTTTTTTTGTTTCTCACGATAGTGATAACGTGTCTGTTACCCTTGTTTTATATATTGTTTTTGTCTTATGGGTTCAGGATTTGTATTAATCAGAACGAAATCATAGTCAAATTGTTTTAGGTGAAGGATTTTTTGGAATAAAATAAGAAATGCAAAAACAGAGATGGGCTAAAAAAGACACGTCAAGAAGAAATTTGGGGATTCTTGACCCTCCATATCTCAGCAAGTTGCATAGTAGAAGTAATTTGGAGATGCTCCAGGACCTTCTTCTAAAAAGCAGCAAGCTTTTTAAGCCGATTCATGTTACTGAATTTTCAGAATGTTTTGAAAGGATGTGAAAAATGAGGAGTAATATGGGGATAGATGAATTCACCACAATATTGAATTTTTTTTCACTATTAATTTATTGATTTATTGTGTTTGAAATATATTTTAATTGTAGTGTGCTTATAATGTGGCATAGTAAGTAAATTTTGTGATTGTAATATAATTAGTTAATATATTATCATAACCACCCTTTCTCTTTCTCACTCTTCGGGTCCTCTTCTTCAACCTCCACATTAAATATATTTATCTCTCTACAACCCTTCTTTCTCAATCGTGCATTTCTTCAACCTCAATGCTAAATTACTATAACCTACCATTATCACCATCCACTATCATTATTGAGATTTCACACGACATTACATTGAAGAATCTATTATAAAATTCTCTACGTAAGTAGCATTCACCATTCGTTGTTCTTCAAAGTGGTGTTAATCCGAAGTGTAGATGAAAATCAAAGAGATAAAGAGAGAGAAAAAAATTTGAAAAATCTTCTTCACCTAAGAAAATGAAGAAGTCTGGTAAAAAATTCTTGAAGAAAGTGAAATCTCTAATATGTACATACAATTTATTATTTTGTTTTCTTTGTGTAAATGCCCCGCAATGTGAAATATGGAGTATAGGTACGACGTGCATCTTGCAAATGAGGTTTTGTGACCCGATTTTGATAATTTGTGACCTCCTTTTTTCTTCAAAATGTTACCCGATTTATATCTTATGTGACCTCACCTTGCTAAATGTGATTTGATTTGTAATATTAATACTTGATTTTTATCAAAATACAAGTGTTGAATTGGCAACAATTTATTAGTTATTTTGAAGAAAACGTCACGGATATAAAAGATTAGGTCACAATCAGGCAATTTTTAGGTCACAACCACGTGTTATACTTGTGATCAAGGTCACAGTCACGTGTTTAATACTCAAATTTGTGTTGGATTGAAAAAAATAATCAAAGAAAGCAAATGATTCCTCTGAAAATATTACAAGAGGTTCCATATCATGGTCATTATCTAACAGTTCGTGTCATTTGATGCCACTAAAGCGAGGTTTGAAATTAAGTCATTGTTGTTCAAACAAAAACAAATCATGTAGACTAACGGAGAGGAAAAATAAAGACATACGATTGATTTATTGAGAATTGAATATTTAAAAATGATTTTTCATTTTATATATAGCTCGTAGATGTTTTATGTAAACAGATATTGATTGATATGTACATATAGCCCACGTTTGAGCCACATTATTATTTTTATTTCATTTTTCAATCACACATTTTTCAATAAAATAATATTTTTCATCACATCAATAACTTTTCCTTATTTTTTAATCACATATTCCACATCACATTAAATAAAAAAATGCATTCTTGGAGCAAAAATGTGCACCAGCAAGGGCAGAGATAATTATTTTCACATTTTTAATATTACGGATGATGTTTGTTGCGTTAATGAAGATGACAAATCATTTTTTATAATTGCTATTTAATTTGGTTAGATAAATTTTGTGATCACGGGTCATAATCCGACAACATGTCACATCCAACACATTATCCGTGACAACTTATCACAGTTAACACGTACATGGTCATAGAAGATCATATTTAACATATAAATGGTCACAAACTTAAATTGTAAACATTTTGGTCATAAACATTTACCGTAAACAATTACTGCTATGACAAATCTGGTCACAGATAGTCACAATGGAGACAAACTTTGTCACAAACATTCACAAATAACACAAATCTGATCACAAACAACAATTTACAAAGATCCGATCAAAACAAAAGACGAATTTTTATATCACAAAACTCAGTAAAGCCAATAGGTAAAGCCATGCTATAATTTTATGAAATACATAAATCTATTCAAAAATTATGAATTTTTATATTACAAGATGAATTCAAAATTTCAGATCAAGAGTAAATCTCATTTGAATATTATTTCAATTCAATAATACACAGTTTGTGAATAAAACGAAACAACTTATAACTATGAAAGAATATCCTGATATATGTCACTTCATAGCGAAGTATTGAGATTTCCAATCACCGAATTCTTTGACCATCGCGTTCTGACAACTTTAAGCGATTGAAGATCAGAAATCATCGACTGTTTTGTGACTTTATCAGTTGAACAATGGTGTTTGGAGAATAGATTCGCCAATTTTGTGCCCAATCAATGATTTAGGAGTAATTCGTGGTGATTTAGGAGAGAATTTGGGAATCATATTTAGAGAGAGAGAATATGGGAGTATGAGATTGTGCTTGGAGACATAAAATGTATTGTAATATTTGGAATAATTGATATTGTTAAGGATATGTTAAAAATTTATATATTATCCTTATTTAGATTATATTTTATCTATCTATTATATATATTAATATTATATTTATATATTACATAACACCCGATTTTTGAAACTTATGTTTAAGTTTGTTACTTGTGAAAAGGTATTCTCCAAGTTCATTAGTTATACTTGTGTATTTTTCCCTAGTAATATTAGAGTCTACCTTATTGGAGCAGGACCAGACGCAACTTAGGTAAATCTGGTTAAATTCTTCTCGGTTCTTAAGAAATGGACTATTTGGTCTAACTTATTGGTTCAATTCTTCCATGAACTATTAAGTTTAAATAATATTAATCAACTTCATTTTTTATCCATAAATTTAAGATACATAGCCACTGCTCACTTGCAATTCCAAAACTTATAATCATTTAATTTTTAAAGAAGCTCCCAGGCATGCTCTATAACAATTGTGCTACATGTATATTATATTTTGTATTTTATCACGTGACAACAGACAATTTAAGAAAATAAATAATTTTCTCTAATTTTTTTTTAACAACACATCAAACTATATATAACCTTCAATTATACATCTAGCTTTTTTGGCTCTATAATCATTACAATTTACAATATGTAAGTTGGGGTGGAGGCGGACGATACAGTTGAATTACCATACTGCCAGCTAAGCAAGAAGCCCACGTACTGATTTTAATCTTCAATCAAAGATAACCATTCATTTAACCACATATTTCATCAACTTTTATCAAAATTGACTAACGACCCACAACAAATGAAGGCAAAATAAGGGGTATTATCGTAAACAAACTCAAACCACTCCCAAAACAGAAGTAAATTAGTCTCCAAATGATCAAAGCATTTCATTTGTTAAACGACTCCTCTATGCAAATTCATCAGCAATACAGGTGCAGCAATTTTCTTCGTTAATTAGTAGTTAAAGTAGTTTGTTTTTGTTGTGGGCTTTATATTTAAATTCTTTAATCATGTGTAGTTTAATTTACACGCCATAGTTGTATCAAGAATTTAAGCTTTCTTGTTGAGAATATTATGTGTGTCAATAAAAATAATCTTAATTTACAAAGATTTGAAAATGGTTATTGAGGATTTTTCAAGATCTGTAAAAATTGAGTTGTTTAACGGTTTTATTTAGCTGAAGACTTGTCCCAGGACTGTTTTTGTTTCACAAGATTCAAATTTTTTTACTAATATAAATTTAGCATGGAAAGTAAGAATATTTTTGGCAATTAACGTAGAAAAAATTGATAGATTATTAATTCATGGCAGGATTTATGTGGGTATAATGGTAGTTTGCTATTCTAGTAAGTTTCTCGATGGAGATATGCTTTACGTTTTAGATTGCAGCAAAATATATTAGTAATTTAATTCTTCAGGCACATGTAAACTCATTTATTTGTTTATCAGGGATGTTGAATTCAGTTGATAAATATAACTCATAATGATATATGAGTTGCTGAATTTGGCTGATAAATATAACTAATCTCTAATCAGTTGTAAATATAATTCATACACACTTCTACTGATGATATATGTCATGCCTCAGCGACCCTTTAAAGGGATCCTAGATGTGAACTCAGATTGATGATGAAACTTGCGTGTGCCACTTGAATACATATCCTCGTATAAACCTAAAATATCTCCGATTTTCTTCAAATTTGGTAGTTCTTGACACGTGATAATAATAACGACCTCCAGATATTAGCATTGTGCTAATGATTGATTTTTATAGGAGGAGCATGTTCCCTATGTCAGTACTGAAACTCCCAATGTTGTTGGAACAGATTATGCTTGTCAGCTTGTGAATTTCAATGTCTTTTATTTTGGTTATAGGTTTTTTCCAGTGGACTTGAGATTTTCATGGGTGATGGTCCTCGAGGAGTGAAGGTGATTTCTGACCATTTTTCAGCTTCGACCTCCACTGCAAACTCTCTTCCAAGTCCGACATCATCTGTCACAGATATAAAAACTAATAGCGATTTCAGGTACATTTTCTTGGGATGTAAATAAAAAGAAAAATAAAATACGGTTAAAATTAATTGTAGTCACGTTTATTTCAGAATAGGTCCAATAGTTGGGCTCGAAGAAAATTAAAAAGTGCTGCATCCATGTTGAACCTGTTTAGTCTAAGGAGGCTTTCTTGGGGATCAGGTGCAGATGGTCAGGAAAAGGTCAATATAATAATAATTTGCAGCATCTTATTGTTTGAGAGTATAGTTTCAGTTATGCAACAAAAACTGTTGACTTGCAGGTTGTATTAAGTGCTGTGGAGGTAGAATCTCTTCGTTCAGAAATAGCCGATTTAGAAGAAAGAGAATCTCACTACAAAGCTCAGTAAGCAATGCGTGTTGCCTCGTTATGATATTAGGCCCTTGTTTGACCCCTATTTTTTTCTCAAAAATCATTTTTCCGAAACTTATTTTCAACCGCATATTCTCCCATAAAATAATTCTACACGTAAACTCAAAACTTTTCCCTATTTTCTAACCACACATTCTCCAAAAAAAATCACTATTCCAAAACACATTTACCCCAAAAAAATGGGTCTCAAACAAGGGCTAGATAAGCCCTTTTTGTTCCCCCATAATGTCTTGTGCTTCCTTCTTCCAATTCCATTTGCGAGCTTATTTGTCCTTCTTCGTGACAGTACAAAAATCAGATATAATGTCATATTGATGTTGAGTGTTGCTGATGTAAGACCAGATATGAGTCATGTTATCCTGCATGGCTTGAAAGCCATCAAGTTCTGTGAAGTAAAAGAAAGGGAGAACCTAAAAAACACTTCGGATTTCACCCTCTCCTTTATACCCCTACATATCTTGAATATTGACATATCTTATATGTCCTCTTTATTATGTGACCCCCGCTTTAGCAATTCGTAAGAACTGTATCATCTGGTTGTCCCCAATTAGTGGCACGTGGCTGGTTCAGTTACTTCCTAGGAACCTTCAAGTTTTCATTTTTTTGAACCATGATAAGATATCTGCTTCAACCTCGTGGCTGATCAGGAATGAGTGCAATTTGTTTTCGAGACTAAGTTTCCATTTTTTAGAAATTTAGAGGCACATAAATATTTTTCCTTGTGAAGAATTTTTTTCTCCCCAGTTCTTGATTCAGAGCAAAGAGGAACTAATTTTTTTTACCTAATTAATCGCTCTGACATGTTTATGCTACATGTTTTTTTTTTTTTTTGTATTGATTATTTTCTTCAAGAGCTTTCTATTTCAACTTTATAAGTTATGGGGTTCTTAATCCAATGATGAGAACTGCATTTTTATACAGGTTAGAACATCTTGATGAAATATTGAGATCTGCTCGTCTTTCAAGCTATCTGTACATAAGATCGGTACAAATCATCTTTCATGTTATAACATTGTTTCGATTTCATTATTTCCTCTGATTTATGTCTCCGTTCTTTTTTGGTAGAGATGGGAAGCATTACCAGGAGAACCTCCTCCTCTCGATGATGCTGAAGTTGATGACTGGCTTCCACGCTTCGTAGTTCTTCAGGGATCATATATCTATTTGTTTTTATCATCCTCTGGTAATGGTTGAATTTTTGGGTTTCTTATCGAATGTCATTATTTAGGTTTCTTCCATCACTGCATGATTTTAGACCTTTTATTTTCCTCCCTCGTGTATAATCTGGTGGCTTCAGATTGTTTGCTTTGATTTCCTATAATTGAATGCTTATACTTTTAACATAAAAATTCATGCATTGACTATGCATCATAGTGGACGTAGAATGAGTGTTCAATAGTTTATTGGACATCATATTTTGCAGATTTGAGTCCTCAGGACTCCACCCTCCTATCTGATATAGTTGAAGTTGATTCTCTTCCATGCCTTACAAGAGAAGATGAGGAAACTCAATATTGCTTTTATATCCTAACTCGCCATGGACTGCGATATGAGTGCTCAAATGTCTCTAAGATACAGGTAGTTACAATATTGAAATTAATGATATTCTGGTACGAGTATTTGACTGATAATTGTTTTCGACTCCATCTTGTTTCCTATGCTGTACAGTACCGGTCCAGGCAGTATAATGAACAAGTTCTTTTTTTTTTTTATTCATTCATCGACTCAACATTCCGCCTAGTTCTTATAATCGTCCATTTTTGAGATGAAATTCCAACTTTTGGCTTTCGTCGTTGTATTCAGTGCCCTAACAAAAAATATTCCCCTGCATCTCTAGGTTGATTCTTGGGTGGCAGCACTAAAGATTGATTGCAAGTTGGGAAGTGATGCAAAAGATATTAATGGTACGAGAACGATGTAAAATAATTCAATAATTTGTACAGTACCCTGTTTATATATAATTCTAGATTTGAAGTAATGACACGAACCGAATCGTGACTTTAATGGATAATTAGTCATTATATGATAGTTTCAAGCTCGAATGAACAGAAGTGTTGTATTATCTGGTTTTATATGAGAATCTTTGTGAAGTTTACAATACTTGGTAATTGTTTTTGTTTAGTCAAACGATTGTGTCACAGGAGATGAAAATAAGATACATAAGAGCATGTATGGTCAATAAGCTTAAAAGTCGGTGAAATTTACTCTTTTTTTTAGTGACCAAACATGTCTCAGTGGAGGGAAAAGATTTTTGAGAAGTTAACATGTTGTTTATAGGTTCTTGAACTAATGGACTTAACACGTAAAGCATACGAGAATCTTGTTTTTAATGAATCGATGTAAAAGCTTCGTCCCAAGAGCAACAATTGATGATTTGTTACTCGTAATGTTGGAAGAACCAGGTTGAAATTAATATGATCGGGGTTGTTTGCAATTGCATAGCTTCTGATATGATAAAAGTTGATGAAATGTGGGATTGAAAAATTGTGAGTTTCATAAAATGTATGATTTTCGTAAAATGTATTGTTAAAATTAATTGTTGATTTTTAACTTCAATTTTTTATTAACTTTTTAAGCAAACAAAGACTTAGTAATTAATCAAACTGAATGACGAAAAGTCAAAAAGAAAATTCTGTAGATGCGTTTCCCGTGGCTGGTTCTACCAAACTGTGTTGTTGTGTTAATTTTAATCATGGCATTTCAGCTGAAACAGGCCCTATGGCAATCACCCGATACCAGAATTGCGGTTACTCTAAGCAATTACGATAAAGTGGTTTAAATAACTATCTATATTTATTTTGCATAATTGAATTTAAACAACGTAATCTTACCTAAAATTGTAAAAGTTATTCTGTGGGAGATTAAGAAGACAAGTGACAAATTTTATCAACTATTAATCAAATTTGAATGAAAATTTTTGTCTGAATTTATATTACATATATAATGACATGTTCAGTATGTTGGACTAGAGACAATTAGATTGGTTAACCGTTAAATTTTATCTTGTAATTTTCTTTCTTGTGTTCTTTGTTGTATCCAACATATTTTGAATTATATATTTAAAAATAAAGCAAATTGCATTAATCCAGCATGTCACATTTTTTTTTTTTTCAATTTGGTTATACTCCCTTTTGTGCAAAATAATACGATGCTTGGCACGGATGAAGCACTCGGACCAAATAATGTTTATTCGACAATGACCGAAAATTCGACAACCTTACCATAACTATTGCTTTGTTTGGAATAGAGCCATTTTGGCGTTACATTTCACGTGGAACATTTCATTATAAAACGCTTTGCTAGGGCTCTTGGACATAGACATCAATGGTTGATAGCAGAACCAACAATATGATTCATATAAATGAAATCAGTCTTGCTATAGTTACACTCGATTTGACAATTTTTTTGACAGTGTGAGGTAGCACACATTTTTGCCATTAATTTTTACAACACTTTCAATTATCGATGGCTAGATTCATACACCTCCCACAATGTCAACATTAATGTGCACTTTGAATGTACAAATAGCATATTATTAATGAAATTATGAAAAACAATGAGACGTTGAATATTATAGTTGCAGAATAGCGAAAATCTCAAAATTTATTGATCTCGTTGTTACGTAATAAAACTCTCGTACTTATAGAAAAATAATCACGATTGAATGGACGAAAAAAATGAAGAGGAAATAAAGGAAGAAAAGGAAAATGAAAGGCAAATATCTTGATGAATATTCCATATTATATTTACTCCAAAAATTGCATCTTTTTACGGGATTGTTTGAGTTCCCTTTTTTTGAGTATAATACGTTGTGAAAAAGTAGATTGATGAAAAATGTGTAATTAAAAATAAAGAAAAAGTTTTTGAATTACGTGTAATATTATTTTATTGAAAAATGTGTGGTTAAAATGAATAAAGAAAAAAATATATTTATAAAAAAAAGGGGATCAAGGTGTAAATCTTTAAGTTGAAAATGGAAAAAGAAAAACCCCTTTTTTTCCTGACTGGGAATAATTACTAAATCCCTTTTATTTATTCGTTTATTGGATCAAAAAAGAATCCTATGCAAAGGAACACAAAAAGAGGAATAACAAAAGAAAAGAATAGTAAAAGGACAAAACCTAACTATACTGTTTTTCAGTGTTGGATCCACGCGGGTCCACCGTCTAATATTAATAAATAAAATATTAAATGTTCGCTAAAATATATTTTACACCCAACTAACGGTGTGTTTGATATATATTATTTAAAAAAGAATATATTTTAAATAGTGATATGATGAGAAATATGTGATTAAAAAATAAGAAAAAATTATTAATGTAATGTAAAATATTATTTTTTTGAAAAATGTGTGGTTGAAGATGAGTTTTGAAAGAATGTATTATTGAAGAATGTTTGTGAAACAGAGACTAAGAATCCATTTGATTGCAAGTGTGAAAAATGGGTGGAAAAAAAATGAATTACATGGAAAGTAATTGTCTAGAACTTGTTTTTCAGAGAATTGTTAATTAAGTGTTTTTTATTGGTATAATTTTCCACCCGAATATTTTTTGAAATTTTGGATTTTTTGTTCACGCTTGGCTTTATTTTACATAAAAATTGTTATGAAATTTGTTACCATTGCTAAAAAGTTAAAAAAAAAAAATTTGCTCGAAAACTATTTTTTCATTAAAGTTTAGTGTTTGTTTGACTTCATTTTACATGGAAATTGTCCATTAAAGTGAATTTTTTTTTATCAATTGGTTATGAAATTTATCTCCATTGCCAAAAAAAAAAAAAACACATGGAAATCATTTTCCCACCTATAGGGAATTAATTTTTCATGGAAAAAAAAAAAAAACTCATCGAACAATCATTTCCATGGAAAATGAGGGGCTATCAAATATAGCCTAAATAGAAATTTTGTTTTAAGTTCGATAGTAGATGTGTTTGGCTCTGTGTTTATAATCATTCACACTACTTCGTTATTATATTTTGTTCTATTCTCCCAAATCAATTATAGATCTTCCCAATTACAATTCTATACATTATTATAAAATATACCCTAATGAGACTCATGCGTTTGCTTAGATTGTTGAAATTAAAGACTCAGAAACTCCGGCCTAACCAAATCTACTCTACTAAATAAATAAATGGAAACATTTCAATGAAGGTATGTTTCATGTTGGTCACCTTACTTCAATTTATTTTAAGTCGATCACCAAACTTATATCTTCATTTCAATCTAACCATAACAAAGTTTTTGATTTGACCATGCGGGCAGTGAAATGGATTCAGTAGTTATATACATGTCATTTTCGCCATGGAACACTTATTTTGATTTGTTTTAGTACAAATGTAAATCAAAGTCACAAATCTAATTAATCAGATTATTAATAGAGTTAATCTTAATATAAATTGAACAAAAATATAGAATGAACAATGAAATTAAATCAAACACGTGGTTTTGAAAAAAACTTAGCGTGCTTCAATGAAATGTTCCAATAAATAAGTACTAATCCTTCACCTAATTTACTATAAAGTTGGAACATACATTTGAATTAAAGAAGAAATTCCAAGAATTTGCCACATAAGTGGTCAAATAAGTCACCGGAAAATAAATCCGAAATTCCAGTTCCAGGTCAACCCTAATTTATTTACGCAAGACAATAAATGCCTAAATCACGTGGTTGCATTTCAATATTTCCTTCATAAATTATTTTTGGGAAAAAAATTCCACCCACCCAACCAACCCAGGTGGTAAAAAAAAAACGACAAAAGAATTGAATATATACCATGTTGTGTGTATATATATAGAATCCGATCCTAGTCAGTAGGGAAGGCTCCTCTCCTCAATTTCTACAGTTGCTATAGTTTCTTGTGTGCAAGAATTTGAAACGATGTCGGGCAGTATACTGGTGACCGGGGGAGCAGGTTACATTGGGAGTCATACAGTGCTACAATTGCTGCTGGGCGGGTATAAGGCTGTGGTGATTGACAATTTGGACAATTCTTCCGATATTGCCGTCCAGAGAGTCCGGGAACTCGCCGGTGAATATGGCGCCAACCTCACCTTTCACCAGGTTTCTTTTTCTGTTAATTGCCTATTTAATTTCGTGGAAAACCTTTTTGGGTATTTTTATTTTTGCTATAAAGTTGATTTTTTTTTTACTGGTTTAATTGAATGCGATTTGTGCAAACATTGGGTGCTTTTTAGGGTTGATAGGTGTTTGATCTGTGTCCGTTACTTTGTTTATCCCTTTCCTTTCCTAGTTTTGTTGATAATTGATCTGTGTAGTTGTTTTTTAAGTACAAAGGTTTGATTTTTAACGAGTGTTTGTACTTGGTGGAGTGAAGAGTTTGATAGAAAAAGTGGGAAATTGGGGGATCTTGTATCAATTGATTTGCTTTTGATCTGTATTCTATTTCATTACTGCTCGAAATTCTGCCTTTCTTTAGATCATTGTAAATGAATGTTGATTGTGATGATTGCTAATTTTGATGTTTATGATTTTTGGGTGTGATTGCAGATGGATCTTCGCGATAAGCCCACGCTTGAAAAGCTTTTTGCTTCTCAAAAGTAAGTCTGACCGGTGTTCTATGGATTATTCATTTTAACCCTCAAAAGCTAGTCTTTGAAGATACGAGTGAGAAAGATTCCTGGATTTATATGTTCAGTGAGTTCTTTTAAAACATGGATATTATTGAGGAAAGGAATGGTAAAGTAAAACTGATTTTCTTCTGTTTTTCTTGAAGATCTAGTTGAAAAGGTCTTCAAAATTCTAAAGTAATCCCATACTTTTTTTGCAGATTTAATTCCCTTCCTGTAACATGAGAAACGGGTTTCTTCAATGATATCCTAAATTAAAATTTGGTGCATGTTCTTTTTTACTTTGATTTACTTCGGGAGAATTTTTGTTTTCTAGGAGTATTTTTTGAGTATTTTCAAAGCCCACTTTTGCACTCGACAGTGATTGGATATGATAGCAGTATTAGGATGAGAAGGGTATTTAATAAATATTGGTGAATGGTTTTTGTTTATATTGGTCCCTCACTCACCACTCTGACATTTTCTTGTTGCCAATTTCACATTCAATAAAGGTTTGATGCTGTTATTCATTTTGCCGGTTTAAAAGCTGTTGGAGAAAGTGTCCAGAAACCTTTGCTGTATTATAATAATAACCTCATTGGAACAATTGTTCTTCTAGAAGTTATGGCTGCACATGGATGTAAAAAAGTACTTATCTTCCCCACCTGCTGTCTATCATAATGTGCTTTCAGTTACATTTTCTGTTCTTCTCTGAAATCAGTTATTGTGAACATTGCAGCTTGTGTTTTCATCATCAGCTACTGTTTATGGTTGGCCAAAAGTGGTGCCATGCACAGAGGAATTTCCCATAAGTGCTATGAATCCCTATGGACGAACAAAGGTATTTTTAGAGTCAATTTTACGTTAATGCTTTTCACAATAACTGATATCAGAGAAGAACAGAAAGTGTTACTGAAAACACAATCCCTGTGGACAAACAAAGGTATTCTTAGAGTCAATTTTACGGTAATGCTTTTCAGAATGCAGCTAATTAGAAGAGATAGATGATGTTAGCATGTATATTAATAAGAAACGGGAGCAATTTTTTTTTTTATTCCTTCTCTTGAATTAAGAAATGGGAACACATAAAGAGCTTGTTGGTATGTATGTAGCTTAATTATAATGATCTCTTATCCCCTTGACCATGGGTTGACCTAGCTATGGGGATATATTGAACATTCATATGTTTGTATTAGGTTGCCCTAATTTCCTAGATTATAAATAGGAATTTGAGATGTTCTCTTCATGTAAGAGAAAAAACAGAGAGGTGGGCAGAGAAAGTGAGGAAAACTTTGTAATTTTCCTTCTTCGTTGCAGTGAAAATCTATAGCGGCAAGTGGATGTAGCTTTCACTTTTAACCCGCACTTTTGTGCTATGTCCCTATTTGGTATTGATTTAAATCAGATTTTAATTTAAGTCAAAGTCAAAGTCAAATAATCAATATTACCACATATTTTATGGGTCCACAACTTTTTAATCACACATTTTTAAAATTTTTATCAAAATCTACTAAAACTCTAATTTTAGTCCCCACCAAACATGAGCTATGTTTCGTTCATTATTTCCTCGGGGACTAGGATTAGGGCTTAATCCATAACAGAGCCTACACTAGTGTCATTTATAACTTCCGTCTTTGTGTGTATGTTCCTCTTTTTCTTTCTTCTGGTTCCCTCGTGTAAGTTTCTATCAAATTTCTCTTACAGGAGTTCACCTAACGATATTGATTTTTCCAGCTTTTCATTGAAGAAATATGTCGTGATATCTATAGCTCCGACTCTGAATGGAAAATCATATTGTTGCGATACTTCAATCCAGTTGGTGCACATCCTAGTGGCTATATTGGTGAAGATCCACGTGGAATTCCTAATAATCTCATGCCATTTGTGCAACAAGTAGCTGTTGGCAGGAGACCTGCTCTGACAGTTTTTGGATCTGACTATGCAACTAAAGACGGCACAGGGGTAAGCCATTTTGTCGGCATTGGATGGTGACCATATTTGTAGTTGATTATGTTTCTGTTTGGTCAATTTATTGGCATTCAGTTGCTTCCAATTTTTATTCATTTGGTAAACATGAAGTTTAGTACCTCCTGTATGTGTCTGTGCCCGATTTCAACTATTCTCAATCTTTTGGTTTATAGTAAGTATAGGTCGCTGCTTCCACCTGCCTCCATTATTCTATATTTTGTCCAAAAAGAAAAAGAAAAGAAAATAGAATAATATTATAATATAAAGTATGCTATCGTTATCTGGTTACTTTATAAAATCCATCCGTGTTTCAGGATAGGTTGCGTGTAGACTTTTGAGCCTAAGATCATCTTGGACTCCTTTTGGGATGTGTGACAAAGGATGCCAAAAAGATCGGTCCAAACAACGCAGTTAGCTTTCTTGTACTTGATGCACCAATATTGATTAATGGTTTTCATATTTTCAGGTACGTGATTATATCCATGTCGTGGATTTAGCAGATGGCCATATTGCTGCTGTGAGCAAGCTTTCTGATCCTTCAGTAGGTATGGACTTAGAGAATGTAGAGGTCTTAGTTACCTGTCTTATTTCTTTAGTCATTTCAGCTCAAAAATCTTCTGTGATATTGAATTTACTTATATGATCTCTCTACATGAGTTGATAAACTTTAAAGTTGAGTACCTTTTATTTATAGATACATAATTGTTCTTTGACACTCAGGTATGACATTGAGAATTGTTGCTGGAGATTTTTTATGTTTTTGGTTGGGAAATTGAGGAAGGCGTGTGTAAGGGTTTGTCAAAGGAATTTGTTCAAATCCAATGCTGGATTTGTTTCGGTTTAGTTGTAATGTCTACTACTCTGTGTTCTACAAATAAGTTCATTCCCTGATTCAAGTTTCGATAACCAGCTCCTGCCCATAACTCTCTCAATATAATTGTATTGTTAAAATTATTTGTTTAAAGTGAAGTACTTTAAACCTCAGTCAGTAATCCAAGTGAACATCTCTGGGCTTGAGGTTTTTATTGGCATATGAAGGAATCAGGATGCAGGTGATTATTGCAATTACAGTCACATTCAAACAGGATTTTATGGTACAATTACATCCTAGATAATGATTTTTCACGTCTTTGACAAATATCTCAAGTGTTCCTTTTCTTATTACATCATCATTTACAAGCTGACTTAGTTTGTCTTCTGCATGTGTGTGTATAAATTTCTTATGTTCACAAAGTACACTAAGAAACATCTTACTGTAACTCCCGAACTCATGTTACTCAATCTAAAAAACATCTTTACTGTAACTCCTGAACTCACTCAAGAGTCCCTTTTTCTTATTACATCACTGTGTTACTAGATTGACTTTATTTTGATTTTTATCTGAAGATATGTGGGATTGTTCTACATGATATAGGGCTTTATATCAGCCTTTTACCATCTAATTTGTATGGGCCTTTTAAGTGTGTATATATTTCTGATCTAAAGTTTTGACATATTTACTGGGAAGTTTATAACATACATGACAGAATGATTTAATGATTTGTGTGTGTGGGCTGAGATAGCAAAAGGGTTTTTGGTCGGATGCATTAACCCTTTTTCCAAATATTCTTATGGTTTTGTATTTGATTTTGCACTTAGTTTCTAATTTTAACCTTTAAATACTTCATTTCCCAGCCGGTACCCCATGAGTGTGCTATTTTGAACATCAGGATTCAGCTTGTGAATCCTGTCTTCTCATTATGTTTGTTGAATTATGGTTCACAAAGTAATTTGTTACCTTGACAACGTTTTTATTGAATTAATTTATCTACTCTGCTTGCTTTGTATCTAATGTCGGTTTTCCACTGGCTTGATTTATTGAAATATGTGGACTGCAGGCTGTGAGGTATACAATCTGGGGACAGGGAAGGGTACATCAGTCTTGGAAATGGTAGCTGCATTTGAGAAGGCATCAGGGAAGGTATAATCTTTAATTATTTTTTTCTATTGATTAAACATGTCCTAGTAGTTGCTTTTCAAGTGTGTTGGTTAGCATTTAATTATGCATTGCTTACCTCTAGTTCAGGGTAATCATAATTTTTGTCCTGCTTGTGTAGAAAATCCCTCTAGTGATGACTGGTCGACGACCTGGTGATGCTGAGGTTGTATATGCTTCAACAGATAAAGCTGAGCGCGAGTTGTACTGGAAGTAAGTATTCAACTCACAGCAACACAATTTTTAAGATGACTATGCAAAAATATTTCTCTTAAGTACTTGGTGCACAGTACTGATAAATGTTGGATAGTGTCAAATAAGCAAAAAAAGAAAAAGAAAAAATGAAGAAGCTAAAATATTGTTCATAGTAGTGGTTTCTAGTCCCTGCGCTGCAGTTGTTCATAATATTGGACAGACTTGAAAGTTGGTATATAGGTAGCAATTTAGTAAAGCATTGGACAACGGTTATAATTAGCTAAATATTTTTAACAGCAAGTTCTCTCCTGGTTGAACCTTTTGACAGTGTAATGCTCTACATTCACTTTTCTGACAGAATTCTTTGTGTTTGCAGGGCAAAATATGGCATCGATGAGATGTGCCGAGATCAGTGGAACTGGGCGAGCAAGAACCCATATGGTTATGAGAGTCAGGCGTCTACCAATTAACTGTGTCTTACTCCATTGACTATGTCGTTTTCTTTTTGGTTTTCACATTTTGGACTTAAAATACCTCGGTCGGGTGGGCTTGGCTAAATTGCAAATTGAATACAAGACAAGACTTGTTGCGAGAAGTAATAAATGAAAAGATAACCGGTTTCTTTTATCACAAAATTTCCCTACTTTTATTGTCTCTTGCACATTGAATCAGTTTCAGTTACAGTTCAATCATGTTAACGTTAATTTGTGGCATGTTTGTTGGGTTGGAGTGCACAACACTTAACATAGTATTGAAGAAAAACAAGAATCTAAACTTTTGTTTATTGAAGAAAAACAAGAAGCTAAACAACACTTAAGGTTTCACTTGGCACTTGCGTCCAATTGAGTTATTGAAGATATAAAGAAGAGCGTGATTGAATTTGGTTAGTCGAGTTAAGTCGCGTTTAACTTTCTTACTTGGACACAAAATAAAAGTTACTTTCGTCAAAAAACAAGAAATATGTAAAAACTAAATTAGGCTGAATTCACCTCGAAACTCGAAGCGAAATCTTAACAAATCAAATATATTCTACTACCTCTCCATTTCGTAATTAGACAGCAAGAAGAGTTGAAGATTAGTCAAAAGAAAATGAGAAGAAAAGGGGGATTCAAGAAGTTGAAGAATCAAGTTAAATTTGTCTGTGTAATCATCTCTATTTCTTTCATAATTATTCAGATTATTTCAGTACTTCAACTTGGACAAATCTCAATGTCAAAAGTTGCAATTGCTTCACTAAAACAAAAATTCGCTCAGGAGAAATTAGGAAAGTTTGGAGAACTGGTGATTAAAATGTTACCTGAAGATCTTGTATTCACTCTATTTCTGCCTTCGGAAACAGCATTTGGACGTGATTTGAGATTGAATCCAACGGAGAGTTTGGCTGGAGGGAAAGCAAATAATACGCACGCGATACTGAGTCGAATACTCGGATTTTCAGCTGTACCGAGAATGATTTATTCGGCCGATTTGCAGCGTGGCAAGGAGATTATTTATGATTCAATATCGGGATTTAATTTGTATTTACTGAAGGAGTCGGGTGGGAAGCTAGTGGTTAATGGTGTTGTATCAGAATATGTAGATTTGAAATTAGGTAATATATTAGTGCATGTGATGGATGGGGTGATCATGGATTCTGAATTTGAGGAATCTGTGCTGCCTGATGAAGAAGAAGATAATTGATGCCGGTGATTATGGCGCCAACCTCACCTTTCACCAGTGTTGTTGTTGTTGTTTTTTTTTTAAATTGTGTTCTGGTGTAAAATTTGATTTTACTGGTTTAAATGAGGAGTTAATTGTGGGATTGAGGATTTTGGGCTTGAAAGGCGTTTGATCTGTATCCGTTAGTTTGTTTATCTATTTCCTTTCCTAATTTCACTGATTGATCTGTTGAAATTGTTTTCCAGTGCAAAGGTATGATTTTTAAGAAATGCACTTTCTTGGTTCGGTGAAGAGTGTAAAAAACGTGGGAAAGTGGGGGATCTTGTACTGCTTGATTTGCTTTTATCTATATTCTATTTCATGAATGCTCATAGTTCTGTCCTTTTTTAGATCATTGTGAAAGTGTGTTGATTCTGATGTTGTTGAGTTTGATGAATATGATTTTTGGGTTTGATTGCAGATGGATCTTCTTGATAATCCTGTGCTTGAAAAGCTTTTTGCTTCTCAAAGTAAGACTCTGGTGCTGTGGTTTATTCATTTTAAACCTCGAGAACTAGTCTGAAGACTTGAGTGAGAAAGATTCTTGGATTGACATGTATAGTGGGTTCTATAGAACTGTGGATAGTATTGAGAAGGGATGGTAACATAAAACTAATTCTCTTTAGTTTTTTCTTGAAGATCTAGTCAAAAAGGTTTTCAAATATGGCTAAAGATCAGTAGCAATTGAAGGCAAGACAATGATTAAATTCTAAAGTTTTCCCTTGTCTTTGAAGATTCAGTTCCCTTCCTGTAATATGACAAATGGGTTTTCTTCACTGTTATCCTAGATTAAAGTTCGGGTGCAAGTGCATATATTTTTTTATTTTGATTTACTTTGGGAGATTTTTTGTTCTATAGTGTCTTTTGAGTATTTCCAATTTGAAACTTGGAAATTTATTAAAAGCAACTGTTTTCTCAATTAGACCCTCCAGAGTTAACACTTGAATTGAACTTTGGTTTCTAGGAGATAAAATGTCAACAGTGATTGGATATGATATCAGTACTAGGATGGGAAAGAATGCTTTTTCGATGCACAGGGTTTTTAATAATATTGGAGAATGAGTTTTGTCTATATCAGTCCTTACTTGCACCACTCCTACGTCGTCTTTGCTGCCAATTTCACATTCAACACATGTTTGATGCTGTTATTCATTTTGCCAGTTTAAAAGCCGTTGGAGAAAGTGTCCAGAAACCTCTGCTATATTACAATAATAACCTCGTTGGAACAATTGTTCTTCTAGAAGTTATGGCTGCACATGGATGTAAAGAAGTACTGATCTTTCTTGTCTGCTGTCTCTCATAATGTTTTTCTTTCAGTTGCCTTTTCTGGTCCTCACTGATTTCAGTTCTTGTGAACTTTGCATCTTGTATTTTCATCATCAACTGTTGCCAAAAGTGTGCCATATATGCTTTGAATCCCTATGGATGAACAAAGGTATTCTTACAGTCATTTTTAGATGATATGTAAATTAATAAGAAACCGGAGCAAAATCTTATGTATTCCATCTCTTGAAACTAAGAAATGGAAACACAAAGAGCCCATTGGAAGAGCTTAATTATACTGATTACTTATCCCCTCGACCGCGGGCTGACCTAGTTATAGAAGTTTATTAAGCATTTATATGTTTATATTAAGTCGCCCTAGTTTCCAATGTGATAAATAGGAATTTGAGAGGCTGCCTTTTAATGTATGAATAAAAACAGAGAAGTGTGAGGCATTCCTTGTAATGCTCCTTCATTGTAGTGAAGAATCTATAGCGGCAAGTGAACGTAACTCTCACATTGGGGGGTGAAGCTGCATTTTTATGTTTTCTTTATGACCTCTCTGTCTCTGTGTGTATGTTCCTCTTTCATTTTCGTTTTTTCTTTTTTTCTCTCTTGGTTTCCATTGTCTGAATTGCTATCAAATTTCTCCTACTAGAGCTCATCTAACGTTATTGATTTTCCAGCTTTTCATGGAAGAAATGTGCCGTGATATCTATAGCTCCAACACTGAATGGATTGTCATATTGCTGAGGTAGTTTAATCCAGTTGTTGCACATCCTATTGGCTATACTTGTGACGATCCACTTGGAATTCAAAATAATCTCATGCCATTTGTGCAACAAGTAGCTGTTGGCAGGGGACCTGCACTAACAGTTTTTGGATCTGACCATGCAACGAAAGGCGGTACAGGGGTAAGCCATTTTGGTTAGCATTGGATGGTGACGATTGTAGTTGTTTATGTTTAGTCATGTTATTGGCATTCCATTGTTGCCAATTTTTGTTCATTAAGTAAAAATGAACTTGACTGTATCCTATTTGTGTCTGTGCCAGCGTGCAACTATTTTCAATCTTTAGGTTCACTGCAACTATAGTTTTGCTAATAGCTTCCACCTGCCTCCATCATTCTCTATATTGGCCAGAAGAAGAAAAAAATAAACGATAACATAATGGAAATTAAGCTATTGTTATCTGGTTACTTTCTAAAAGCCAACCACGTTTCAGGATAGATTGTGTAAACTTACGAGTCTAACATCATCTTGTACACCTTTTGTAAAGACGGGCAAAAAAGATTGGACATAAATATGCAGTTAGCTTGCTGGTTCTTGATGCACCAATATGGATAAGTGTTATTTATATTTTCAGGTACGTGATTATATCAATGTTGTGGATTTCGCAGATGGCCATATTGCTTCTTTGAGCAAGCTATCTGATCCTTCTGTATGTATGGACTCCTAGAATGTCGACTTCTTCTTTACCTGTCTTATATCGTGAGCACTACATGAGTTGATAAACTTTTTCTTGAATACCTTTTATAGATGGACATAATAGTTTTTTGATACTTGGGTATGACACTGAGAATTGTTGCTGGAGATTTTTTATGTTTTTGGTTGGGAAATTGAGGAAGGCACATGTAAGGTTTGTTAAGGAATTTGCACATTCAAAATCCAATGCTAGACTTGTTTCATTTTAGTTGTAACCTTTGCTATACTATGTACTCCAAACAAGTTCATTTCCTAATTCAGTTTTAAGAACCAGTAAGTTCCTCTCTGATAATGTATTTCATATACTTATTTAGGCTTAATTTAATAAATTAAGATATTTGTTGTCAAATTTGATCAATTATAGATCAATTATGTTTTAATTGTGTTTGAAGGGTAAAACATGAGAAAAATTGTTTGAATTGGACAAAATGGGCGAAAAAAGAAGAAAACCAAAGTTTGGGGACCAAATTGCGCACTTTCAATAGCTGAATTGGACTTAATATCGATTATTGAAAAATTACTGGATTCAATTGGAAGAAATTGAAAAGTAATGGATTAAAATGTCGGGATAAAAGGGCTCAAGATGAATAATGATTAAATCTGGGGACTGGATCGCAAAATCCAAAAGAAAAAAAATATATAAAGAGAACCCCCAGCCCAATTTTAATCAACAGGAAGCTACAAGACAAACCGGCGCGCATGCGGCTGACACTTAGGTGCGCACGTGCCGTTACTTGAGGGACTGATTTCATTGAAATTCTTGTTTTAATTTAATTCTCACAATTTTTGACCTCTTTGGCTTGATTTTTGGACTCTTATAGATACAAAATTTGGCCAAAATATTGGGAGACTCTACCTCTTCATACACAATAATATTATCAAATTCATCAAAAATAAGTGACTAATTGCTATATTTTAAGAGAGAGAACCAATCCCTACCGAGAAATTGAAGGTCAAGATTAGGAAGAATTCAACATTAGAGTTGGAGATCAAAATCTTTTAAATTACTTCATGATCCTGGTGATATTTTTCTATTATTATTATTATTCTTTTTCTTATAATTTATATATTAATATGTTAAACTGGATTCACTTTTGTATTGGATGAAAATGAACCATATTGTTTATTTGTTTTAAATTAAAACTAGTAGTTTAATTTATTTATTAATTTTACATATTCATTGCATTATTTAATTGTTTTGTCACTAATTAAATAATTAGTTGATTGTTATAGTGTTGTGAGACTTACAATAAGTTTAGAACGATACAAAATTAACATATGTGCAATAGATGTTATGAATAACATTTATTACATATGTAATTATATAGATAATCTCAACTTTAATACATTCTAATAATTCAAATTCGGATTAGGAATATATTCGGATTGTGGTTATGATAGATTTAATTTGTCTTGAAAAATAAAATTATATATCATAGCTTTATCAATTGTTAAGAACTCATAAAATGAACTAGATTACAAATCAATAATTGAAACATATAGCAATAGGTGAATTTGAAATTTAATACAATTATTTATAATTTGTAATGTTTTAAAAATCGACCTCAGTATCAACCCAAAAAAGGAAGGGAGTCGAGGGTTAAAGGGTCGAACTTGATGACAAATTAAATAAATAAGCACACAAATAAACTACAAAATATCATAACTATAATAGATTTTTAATTTCAGTGTACTAATTCTACGTAAATATAATCCATGTTGGTTAATTAGATTTATTATTCTAATTTATTTTATAAACTCAATAACTAACAATTAACACGTCCAAAATAATTTGCTTTGTTCCAATTGAAATTGTTTGTGATTATAATCTTGTTGAGGGTTATGATTTGTTAATGAAAATAATGAAGTAAACTAGTAAACACTTAGAATTAGCAATTGACTAGTATATTAGAGTATTTTCAAGAGACTCTCTATTTTTAAAGAGCATATTCTATCATTTGGAGAGCATCTATAAATTTAAAGAGTTAAAATTTTGAAGTATTCCAACAAACTCTTTATATTTAACACTTGATTTTACAACTCCCAAAAAATATTTATTAATTTTCTTTATCTTTTATTTTAACTAGCTTTTTTGAGATTATTTTATTATTTCGTACATTAAAAGTTGAAACAGCTTGAATGCATTTAATTATAGAGAGTGAGTTTGAATTTCCAAATTTGGAGAGCTAAACCCATTCTCTAAATTAAAATGTTAATTTAAAGAGTTTCTTGGAGGATGATTTTAAATGTTGACTTTTTAAAATGGAGAGTATTTCATGTTTAAAGAGTCTCTTGGAGATGTTCTTACATTGGAAGATTATTACAATATAGAAAGAAGAGTCCCTTTTAATCTAATATCCAACATTGGAAGATTACGAAAACATTAAAAGAAGAGTCTTCTTTAAAAATAAGTTAAAATGAGTATCACTTATATAAAAAGGTTATTTTGGACTTCTATTGCAATTAGTGGCCCATCAAGATGGTTAAAAAATGTTGTGGAAAAAAAATTATATTAACAGGAAAAATTATATTCTGGTTCATGGTCGCAGGGTTGATGGTTTATTAGCCGATTCTTTATTTTTCGGTTAATATATGAGTAACAGATCGAATTAAAGGCTGTTCATAATTTTTCGTTTGAATCGGTTGGTCCGGTCCGATCTAATCCAATTTTTATAACATTGAAACATTGAAAATTTGATATAAATCAAACATTTACAGCTTTCTTAGATTCATTTAAAATAACTCAAATTAAGAGAAGTCCGCACATAAGATGAAAAAATAAAAATAAGGATTATTAACTTAGTTGATAAGGATTATTAAGCTCCAAAACATTTATTTGAGAGAATTTAAACATTTGAAAATGAATTATTTACTTAGTTGATTCTTGGAGGTTGAAGAATTAAAAAATAAAGAGAATTCTCATTTGTTGATGTGTTGAGCTGTAATTAGTAAGATCTAAACAAACTAGAGAAAATGAGGATTAGTATATAAATTCAACATTATATCATACCGTAAATAAATAAGTTTTGGGGTGTGAATCTCACGAGACTTGAAAGGAGAAAGGTAAAATTTAACTATTAAGGATCAGATTTAAATCAGTTTATGAATATATGATGCTTGACATGAATTTTCACACACACGTCGGTTTTGCATTGAATAAGTAGAAATTAATTTTAACATTGTGATTTTAAAGTGGTTTATAGTTTTGATACAAGAATTTCAACCCTGAGACCAAAGGCAGATTATCTAACCATGCTTGTTGATTTTTTTTAAAAAAAAATTAAGTTATAATTTTGTTCATGTTTGGGGTGTTTAAATACACTTATTTGGGCCAATAAATTAGGATATTTGTTGTCATATTTGATGAATTATAGTTTAATTATGTTTTAATTGTGTTTGCTAGGTAAAACTTGAGAAAAATTGGGTGAATTGGACAAAAGGAAGAAAACCAAAGTTTGGAGACCAAATTGCACACTTGCAATAGTTAATCGGACTTCATATCGATGATTGAAAATCTACTGGATTCAATTGGAAGAAATTGGAAAGTAATGGATTAAAATGTGCGGGAGAAAAGGGCTCAAGATGAATAATTATTAAAGATGGGGACTGAATCGTAAAAGTCAAAAGAAAAAATAATAATATGTGAAGAGAATGGCGCCGACCAATTTTAATCAACAGGAAGCTACAGGTAGGGGTGGGCAAAACCCAAACTAACCCGCACAAACCGCCCGAACCGA
>CAIGRP010016851.1:0-11879 GCA_903798385.1 Fraxinus cuspidata
GATCACCATTGGAGGCTGGACAATTGGACAGTTTAGATTGCAGATCGTGATAATTGGAGTTCAAGAAAAAGTAAAGGAGTTTGTGGAATTCATCAAATGTATTAATTCTATCACAGTTTCTATCTAAATACAAAGCAGATCCTTGTATGGGAATTGAAATCGTTTTAATTTCCGTTGCGCACGATTAAGTAGATTTCCAACATTTGGAATATATGACATTATGACGGTTAGAGTTCTATTCCGCGAATATCAGCAAAACTGCTTGTCTTACTTTTCACTTAATTTCCTTCAAGGCTCAAGCTCAACAGTTGACACCTAAATGATCGTCACTATCTACGTCACCAGCCCCAACATCTTGTCCATTCATTACTCCTCCACCGATCGAGATGTTCATGTTCTATATTTGCTCGCTCCTTATTTTGGCTCCTGTCACGATAGGTTCCCAAGCGCCCTAGTCTTGCCAACTACTCCGTCTCCTAACCTGGCTAATCGGACTCCATCTTGTTCACCACGCCATGAGGTTCTTAGCTGATATGGCGAGACGGGAAATTGTGTTGGACTCGTTTTTGCATATTGAAGTAGCTGCTAACGTTTTGTGGTAGAATCTAACGGTGGCAACCAGCTAAGACGGCTCTCAAGCCCAAGCTCAAGGTTCGGTATTGGCTCGTCAAAAAAAGTCCCAAGCTTTTAGGGCTCAAGCCGAGCCTAGGCTGGGCCCATTCCCCAAAAAATGGGACTTGGTCCAGGCTTTTGGCTTGAGCCTTTGTCGAGCCGGGCTAGTTCATAGACTTTTTGAATTTTTTTTATATTTTTTACTCAAATATACGAAAATTTGATCATTAATTTACAAACTACAAATTTAATTTAAAAACTACAAAACTAATTATACACGTTGTTGAATTTTACAAATTAAACGGTCATTAATTTACAAACTAAAAAAATTTAATTATGCAAGTGGTTTAAAAGGGCCGGCCACACAAGTCCAGAAGCTCCGAGCCAGCTCGACTTGAGCTGTCAAGCTGATGGACTCGTTTGCCACTAGTGAAATCATAAGTTCAGAATACACGTGGATAGTCATGTCACTATGGATCCCTTGATTCTTGATTTTATTATTTAGGAAAATCAGTCTGAATTGGATCAATTATAAACTTGTGATTTTTATTTATGCCATCCTTTTAAGAAAATTATATTTTTAATTTTTGAAAAGAAGAAGCTCGAAAAATTATTTTTAGTGCACCATTTTTTAAATTTAAGTTTTTTATTTAATTGTATGTAGAAGAAGAAGCAGTAGCAACTCCAACTTAAAACATAGGATTTGAAGTGATTACACTTTGCTTTATAAATATGGATTTTCTTATTGCATCATCTTTTAATCTTATTATTTATTTGCTTCACAATCGATTTCAAGTGGCCGATTTACACACTATCATGTTTATTGGATAGTTGTTGCTTTGTTGGCTTACTAATGAATTATTGTTGCCTTGTCGAATAATGTTGTTACCTTGCTAGATTTTGTTAGATTTTTGAATTGTTGAATTTGTTAACGTATCGCCAATGCTTCCAACGTTAGAAAAACATAATATGCTACATAGTATCTCAAACATGCCGTACAAGTAACATGTCAATTTGTTATTGTTTTAGCCCCCAACTAAATTTTTTGATCTGTCTCCAACAATGTGTATCAGCATAATGATCATATTATCGGGATAAAGTCTGTAATTGACTAAAAATATCCAATCTTTTATGCTTGCTACATTTACACCAAACAACAAGTGTGACAAAGTGCAATTCATATGATATACATGGGCAGACTTGAGCCAACCCCTAGTAAGTAATGAATAATGGGGAGCGCTCAATGGACAACGATGTTTGATAGATAATCTTGACCCTTAAATAAATCTAATTTATTAGTATAGATCTAACTTTCAATTTTCCATCACACATGCCGTGGGTGATGAAAAGGTATTACACGAGTGATGGGAGATTGATTATCAGAGAAGAAAAAATGAAGCGCCATGAGTTTTTTGAAGCACACAGGTCCAATGGGAGGCATGTACTGAATTTAATCCCCTTTGACGATGACGCTTTGGAGGAGCCTGCAGAAGACTACAAATGTTTCATTTTTTTTCTTACGCTAGATCTATACCCTTAGATTAATCTAATTTAAGGGTTAAGATTATTTGTCAAATACATTTGTCCATTGATCGCTCCCCATGAATAAGACTTTGATGGATTGAGCAAAAGTATGAAACTAATGAACATACTTTAAGCTCCTGTTTGGTGGGATTAAAATCAAGTTTTTAGTAAATTTTGATACAAGTGGATGAATTGTGTGGTTTTTATGAAATATGTGGTTAAAATTAATTGTTGACTTTGGTTTATATTAAAATTTTAATTTTAATCTCTATCAAACAAGAGCTAAATGTACCAATGCACAACATGATGAACAAGATATAGGTCTGTTCTCTAATCAAACGAAATCTTAAATTGTACAATCTCCATACTCCACAGTTCAATCATCAAACTATTATTTGAAATAATCCACAGTTTAAGCATCAAATTATAATCTGAAATACTCCACAATTGTAAGCGAAAACTGAGTATTGTGACACTATAATTAATAGAATAGTTCCTAATTATTTATCAACAATAGCATTGCATAGAAACTGTAAATTCTATAATGACAAGAACAATGATACATAAATCATCCAAGTACAATGGTTAATAATATCATTTGAAAACCACAAATAAAGAGAGGAAAACCGAAGAAACAACATAGACAAACAAGGACACTAAATGAAATTACAGACTTTAATTATACTCTTCATGCACAGCACCTGCATCGAAGGTTGTTTAAACTGAGCTCCCATATCTCGAACTGCAGACTGTATAAACTCAGTGGAGAAGAAGTAAGAATGTAGATAAACGCGAGAAAGCCAAAAGTGAAAATTGAAAATTGAAAAGGTTAACAAAAGAAAATGGTACCAGTAAATGATTGGAATCGACAACTTTGAAACTCTGCACATTTAGTGCTACTCAATATATAACTTGAAGGCTTTGTTCCCCCACTTCAATTGGGCCTCTTCTATTTTCTTTGCTGATCTTACAATTGAATCACCACAGCCACGCAACTCGATGGATTGAAGAGTTGAAATTTCCCCGAAACCACTAGGGATCTCATCCAGCTCTCTGCAAGCCCTAATCGAAATACTAGGCGCTCGAGACTCGGGAAGTGGTTTTTGACAGCTCTCCAGTGCCTCAGATAAATGTCGTCTAATAGCAGGAATTTCAATTTGAGAAATTCTCCTTCATTTGGTTCCCACTCTACTCCATTGAAGGCATAGTTTTTCAATTTCAGCACTTCAAGATTGGGCACCTTACCAAGAATCGTCAATTCTTCGGGATGAAGTATGAGATAATCTTTGGGTTGAAGTTCTGCGCCTTCTAAAGTCAACTTTTTGAGGGACGTCGGAAAAGTGATGACGTCGGAAAAGTGATATGCGCTAGGAAACAGGGGAACGTATATGTAAGCCAACATTTTAATGATTCAAGTTTAGTTAGACGTACAAGATTATTGATACGGTATTTTTCCCAACTGGCCTCCTCAATAGAATCATAATGGATAGCCAATTTCTGTAGATTTGGAATTCTTTCGAGGACCTCCTCCGTCAACCTAAAATTATATATCCTCGAGAGGGTTTGTAGATTTTCTAGAACAACTATAGAATTCTCTTCCCCCCCTAATTTCTGAAATAGGAGGATCAGGAAGATGTACAGAAGCATTCAACATGACGTCTTAATTGTGTCATCTTCCATATTTCTGGTGGTAGTCTAATGTACCCATAATCATCCAAGCAAACTATTGTTTGTAGATTCCGAAGATCATTTATTGATTCAGTGGACATTTGAGGGAATTCATTGTAGCAATAGATGTACAGCAAGTTAACCAATTCTTCCATCTGTAGGGGAGGATGAATTCCCTCCATATGCAGTACTTTAAGTGGTCTAGAATCGAATCGAACTTCCATAGGTGAAATCTCTACTTGGAAAAGTAGGACACATCTGTCATTTGGCTCGAAAGTCCCTGTAGTTGCATGGTAAAATTGCACTCTGTCTGAAAATGATAGAGAATTCTTCTCAACGTGCATACTTACACGGCGCATACTATTGCTATAGCCTTGATAAATATTTTCCATGACATGGAAAAAATTCTCCTTTTCAGCTTCTCTGACGCAAAGGTCCCGTAAGAGATCGTGAATTCTACATGTTTTAATTTGTCCATTAGACCCTTTCCTTTGAACCAAAATAAGACTTCTTTGAACAAGATCCAAAAAGTACTCCTCTCCTACATCTTCCAACGTTTTAGAGCATGCTGGTTTGAGGATTCCCTCTGCAACCCACATTTTCATAAGGCCCTTGACTTTTATTTCAAAATCTGCTGGAAAAATTCTCATATATAGGAAACACCCTTTCAAATGATAAGGCAAATGTTTGTAACTCAAAGAAAGTATCTTGGAGCATTGCTCATCATTTGAAATTATTTCCGAACTTAAATTTTCTGCAATACTTCTCCAGTAATGTGGTGTTCTAGTGGCTTTTGATAGGAGGCCCCCAATCAAAACAACTGCAAGTGGAAGTCCCCGACATTTTTCGGCCATCTGCTTGCCAATTTTTTCCAATTCAGGTGTGAAGTCCCTGACATTGTTTGGACAACCTTCTCCAAAAACCTTCTGACAAAATAAATTCCAACTATCTTCGTTGTTCAGAAAACGCACGTGATGAAGAGGAGAACCAGAGCTGATATTATTAGCCACATTCTCCAGCCCAGTCGTCAAAAGGATTCGACTTCCAGTTTTGTCTTGTGGAAAATATATTTTCACAGTGTCCCATACCTCGATATCCCACACGTCATCCATTACAAAAAGATATCTCCTACCCTTTAGGTTCTTGTATAGAAGTTCTCCTAATTGATCAATGTCCCTTTCACTCCTCCCGTCAATTTGTATTTTCATGGAATCTAAGAGGCCTAGTAGGATTTCTCTCACACTATACTCTTGAGATACAGTGAGCCAAACACGAATGTCAAAGTAGTACTCAATATATTTATCAATGTAAACTTTGTGAGCGCGTGTAGTCTTACCGATGCCACCCATGCCGACAATTGAGACAACATCAAGTTTTGATGAACCTCCAACTAGACCAACCTCGATCTCTACCAATGCATCATCAAGGCCAACCATAGTGCTCTGACCCCAAGAATCAGGTCTTAATAAACCAACAGGCAATGAGGTGTTGAGCTCCAAATCTTCCTGTATGCCACTATCATCCTCAATCTTCTCTGCCCTTGTCTTGACGGAATCAACTTTTTTAATTAGTTTTGCAATTTCATGGAATGAAGTCGCAAATTTGTCACTACCATGACTTGCTATTTTTTGAGTAAGTTCCAATGCTTTATGGAATAAAGTCTCAAATTTGCCACAACGACGACGACTTTCAGATTCTTCAGTTAGTTTCAATAAACGAGTGTAGTCTTACCGATGCCACCGATGCCGACAATTGAGACAACATCAAGTTTTGATGAACCTCCAACTAGACCAACCTTGATCTCTACCAATGCATCATCAAGGCCAACCATAGTGCTCTGACCCCAAGAATCAGGTCTTAATAAACCAACAGGCAATGAGGTGTTGCGCTCCAAATCTTCCTGTATGCCACTATCATCCTCAATCTTCTCTGCCCTTGTCTTTACGGAATCAACTTTTTTAATTAGTTTTGCAATTTCATGGAATGAAGTCGCAAATTTGTCACAACCATGACTTGCTATTTTTTGAGTTAGTTCCAATGCTTTATGGAATAAAGTCACAAATTTGCCACAACGACGACGACTTGCAGATTCTTCAGTTAGTTTCAATAATTCATGGAATGGAGCCTTAAAGATGTCACCACGACAACTTGCAGATTCTTCAAGAACTCGACGTCCAATGCAGTATTCAATGATATCTTCGGTTCGACATGCTGCATCTCCGATCTTTCTCTCCAACCTTCGATTGATTCGATGTTTTCTCGTGGAAAATTATCGAGAAAATCTTGCAAGTAAACAACTTCTTTGAGGAGGGATTCGATTTGTTGTTTCTCGCCAGGAAGAAGATACGAACAATCATATTTCAGGGTGCGCTGCAGAACGTGAGTAAGAGAAAGAAGAGCAGCATAAGCCAAAATGAAAGCAATAAGTATATGTTCCACCCAACACGTTATGCAATAATAGATTTATTGTCAGGAAATGATAAGTAGCCAGTTCAGTGACAGGAAACAAGTGACAAACGCAGCACCTGTTTGGTTGTTTTTCCAAACTTTCCAATCAAACGCTGACACGTGTCCCACATGCAGCACCTGTTTGTTTTTTTTTTTTCAAACTTTCCAATCAAACGCTGACACGTGTCCCCTGTTTTTAAATTTGATCACTTATCCTATTAGTGTAGCATTGCTCGCTTTTGCTAATTCAAACATGTAGGCCCGTTTGATATGCTAAAATTTCGATGGGATTCCATTTTCCTTCTTTTGTCATATTTGATATGCTAAAATTTCCATGTAATTCTTTTTCCACAAATGTCATACACGTGCACACTTTCCATGAGATGGTTGAATTGTTTTTCTCACCTTTTTAGTGGGAAAATGGAATTCCACCTTTATTTTTTTTTTTGCAATGGAAACAAACTTCATTACCAATTGTAAAAAAATAAAAAAAAAATTCACTTCAATGAAAAATTTCTATGTAAAACAAAGTCAAACGAGCACTAGTATTTTTTTGTTTTTTACTTTTTGGAAATGGAAACAAATGTTATAATCAGTTGTGGAAAGATTATCACTTTAATGGACGATTTCCATGTAAAACAAAGTCAAACGAACACAAAAAAAAATCCAAAATTTTTCGGGTGGAAAATTATATCAATCAAACACACTTAACTAACAATTCATTGGAAAACAAGTTCTAGGCAATTATTTTTTCTGTAGTTCATTTTCTTTCCACCCATTTTTCACCATTGCAATCAAACGGAATGATCAGTCCTAAGAAAACAAGCTGCAGATGTAGTTTAAGCCTTTATTAGTATGTAATTTAAGTCTTTGTTAGTATGTAATTTCAGCTATTTCTCAACAAAAAGACATAATTGACAAAATGTAGTTGTCATATTACAAGACGCGTCGTGGAAAGGGTAACAGTACAAACAAACAGACAAAGGTTAACAAACGCGTTGTTGTTGTTGAGGAAGAAGTGCATCTAACATTAAAACAATCGAATCACAACTATAGACCTACAACTATCGGATTGGAACAAGGACTTCCCAGATAGCAAAGTAGAAAAAATTGTCAAATTTAGTGAAAGGACAATTTTGTCCTCAAGTTCATTAAATAATAAAAAGAGTATAAATTTTCATTTTCTTGTTTTACCTTTTTAATACTAATTTTTAAATTACTCTTTTTTAACCCACCCGATTTTTGATGTTGCCTTAGACGTTTCTAGTCTTCATCTATGGCATCACATATTAGTCGTGACCTCACATGATAATTCTCCTTATAATTCTAATTCCATCTAGTGATTGATAATTTTCATGATTAGCAGTAAAACACGAGCTTGATTCATATCCTTCGAAGTTGACAACAAGCACACAATTATTAGGAAGAACGCCCAATGTCAATGTATAGTATTGACCAAACATACAAAGATGCTGTCTATTTGTAACATACTTAGCCCTTGTTTGGACTCCAATAAAATCAATTTTTTGCAAAAAAAATGTATGTTAGAATAGTGATTTTTTGAAAAATGTGTGGTTAAAAAAGAACAAAAAAAATAGGATTTATTGGTAATATTATTTTATAAGAGAATGTGGGATTGAAAAGAAGAAAGAGAAAAATGCATTTTGATTAATATGAAAACAAACAAGTTAGTTGAAAAAAATATGGCAAGTTGTTGAAGCTATGAAACAAGATGAGGATGGCAGATGATGTGTCCTTGTCAGTTGTTAAAAGTCCATTCATATTCTTGAAAAATTAAAGTCACGAGGTTGATTGTCATTTAATGCCTAAGGATTCAATCATGTTTAATACTGTGCACACATAAATATTTCAATACCAACATGTTTAGTACTTTTAATTTCGATACAATTAAATAATTTTATTATTACATTGTTAATTTAAACATTACATATATATTGAAGAGAATTGAATAAAAATATTATGCTGGTCAAATAATTTGTTAGACAATGCACATTGTCCAATCATTGTGAGAAAAATATTAGGTTTGTGATTGATTTTACACTTAGGTCTACTCGTAACTCATTCATGTATTATTAAAAAATAAGGTTGAATCCAAATTTTGAGGATCCCCCACCGTTCCGCCCCTAAAGCACTGTGGAGGAGGTAAATCGCGAGATGTGCATCATCAAACCAAGATAAAAAAGCTGCCATACTTCCAACTGGCTTAGCATTAGAAGAAGAAAATGTTATTCCAATATCTAATGAATAAGTAGAAGTAACTGGTTTAACCAGGTAGTTCTAATAATTTACTTAATATCTGTTATCTTTTTAAGTGTTTTAATTTTAATGACGTATTAGGATTCAATACCAAATCATTAAAATTAAATTTAAAACTATGATTTTAGTAATATAAAATAACCTATTTTAAATAAATGAAATATATACATGTGAAATTTCAATATAATAGTACTTGAATTGAAACCTTTTAAACAAATATAATTATCTCGTTACAGCATTAAATAAATATAACGTTCAACCATAAAATTTAAAATTGCAAATTATTCTTTCTGAAATAGATATGAAAAATTATCATCAATTATTTCCTAAAAATCCAATAAACCCCTCTAGCTGGTAAATTACTAATTTTTTAAATTATATATTTGATTAATAAAAAATATATTTTTGATAAAATAAGTAATTTTTTTTTTAAATTGATGAATGATTCACTTTTGTTTTTAACCATTTTTAACAATAGTAACATAAATCCCCTGAATCCAAACTAACGATTTAAAATCACAATTTTGATTCGGTTTGGTAAATAGATGTTTGTTTGTTTGTTTTGTTTTTGTGTTTTTTTTTTGGTTCACTCCTACTACATGTCATTTATCTAAATTATTTTTACCAATGAATGGGAGTCGATATTTTAGATCTCGATTGCTTCTAACAAGTGATATAGTAGATAGTAAATGCTTAGATATATAATTCTTGCGCTAAAGTGATTAGCTTAAAAACATTTTTCCTATGCTATTTTTCAACCTCACACTCTGAAAAAATTATATTTACGTTCTATATCCATTTTTTTAACCATGCGTTCTTCAAAAAGAATAAAATTAAATGATATATTTTTCAAAAAAATAATTTCATACAAGCACACATATAATATCGTAATTAGATAAGACAAAAATTTTAAATTGAAAAGTTATTGATGTAATCAATTCACTTGTATCTTTTATTCCAATTTCATCTTAGAAAAGAAAGTTTAGAGGCTTTGTTAATTATGAACTATATTTCTAAAATAATCAAAAGTGAAAAGTGCAACAAAAATGTTATGATTGTGAAAAAAGCTATATTTTATAAAATACTAATTATTCCAACTTTTCGGATTTCATTTTTGAAAACTAAAAACTAAGGCCCTGTTCTCTTTACCATTTTCAAGTCATTTTTAGTTTTCGATTTTCCAAAACAGTGAAAACGCGTTCTCTTTCCCATTTTTGAAAACGCGTTTTTGAAAACAAGTGACAATTTTATAAAGAAAACTCAAAACGACAAATTTTTCGTTTTCAGTATTTTCAGTTATAATCAAGTCAAAATTTTCAAAACGCGTTTTGGGCGTTTTCAAAACAATTTTTCAAAATACCAAAAAGAACACATTTTTAAAAATCTCAAAATGGACACTCAAAACACAAAAAACAAAATGAATTTAAAACTCAAAACAGAAAACTGAAACACAAAAAGAACAGTCCCTAAGCTTTGCTAATAACATATGNATGGACACTCAAAACACAAAAAACAAAATGAATTTAAAACTCAAAACAGAAAACTGAAACACAAAAAGAACAGTCCCTAAGCTTTGCTAATAACATATGAATTACTGCACCTGATGTTTGACCGTAAGATACAACACTTCAAAAATTAATTGATCATGAAAAAGAGAAAATTCAAGGGAGACAAAAGAGCCAAAACAAAGATCTCACTACAATAAAAATAGCTTTTGACGATATTTATTTATGGCATGCATATAGGGCATGTCGTAAAATTAAACTATTACGGCATGCGTTAAATATGTGCCATAATAATTCTATTATTTAAAAGTATTTACAACATACATTTTGGACACGTCGTAAAAATTGAATATTTACAACGTAATTATCAAGCATGCCATAAAAATTGATAGAAAAAAAATATTTGTGGCGTGCATTGCACACTGTAAAAATGTAAGATAAAAATGGTGAGCTTTTTTACGGCATACATATTAGTACGCTGTAAAATGCTTCTTTTCCTTTTCTTTGCTCTTTTCTTCATCACTTTTTCTTTCTTTCTACTTTCCTTTTCTCTCTTCCCCTTTTGCCAAACTTTTCTCTTCCAAAAATTACAGTTATTGAGTCGATCATCAGTTCAATCAGCAATCCAATTTTCTTAAAATTTCCCCATTGAAGAATGTGTACATACCAAAAACAAGATTTGGTCTACCCCATTGATCAAGATGACAACTTGTACTATTAAATAAATAATTGATTAAAAATATTCTTTCCTTCAAATATCTAAATAAACAAAAATAATTGTGCCTCTTCGAATGCTTTAAAACGTGTTCAGTGGAGTGGATTGTGTTAGGTTTAAATTATAATTGGCGATTCCTAGACAAAATTAAAGTAATGAAGTTGTAATTAAAATCAAAATTCACTGGGGGTAGTGGTATAGGTCTATAAGGAGTCAAGAAGATCAAATATGGATCAAGGAGAAAATTAGCCAAAAAATCGCTTACTGGACGCCAAGTAGGCGCTCAAGCACCCAAAACAGTATGCCCACCACTCGTTGGCCAAGAGGTTGGCACTTGAGCAGCGATGAGGTTTAGCCTAATCCCATTTCATGATTTTTGTACATTTTTCTATCATATTTCAACCCAAATATTTCATATTTTAAATATCCAAGTCATTCAACGTTCAAAAGTGTGGTTAGACATTATTTGATCCTAAACAACATATTTTAAAGATCCAAAAATAATTTTCAAAGATCAATTGATTCAATCACATGTTCAAAACACCAAAATCCCAAATTCTCAAAACACCAAATCAACCACTTATGTTACATATGTTAGAGTTCTAAATACCCAAGAAGGTGATCCAAGTTTCGATTTGTGAAGAACGAGTTCATTCTTGGTGAACCACCGAGAAAATAATTCTAGAGTTCTAGAGCTGGTGTTGGAGTGCACAAACATTAGCCAAAGTCCATAGCTCTAGATACGAGGATCGATTGAGGAATCTGATAAGCCATCTCCATGAGTTGTTTATACTTTTTGTTGATACTCAGAAATGAGCCAACAGATGCCGGGCCCACTCACCCCAAGTCAAGCACGATTCCGACGCGTTCTTACCGGAATAATGATGGTAATAAGGAGAAAATAGACGCGGGAGGTACTTTGCGGCGAGAGACAAAGAAAAATGTTCAGCCTCCGACGGGTGGAACAAAAGCAACCGCACTAACAACGATTGCCGGAGAAATATCAAACTAGTTCACGTAATGGAAAATAGGAATATGTGGAAGGATAGATGAAATGTTAATATATCTCTCTTAAGAGTTCAAGTGTATTCTCTCGATATATGAAAGTTAATCTCTTTATCAATCATCCC
>CAIGRP010016853.1:0-17107 GCA_903798385.1 Fraxinus cuspidata
AGATTATTCAGCAAAAACTTGTCACTACTATCCTTTTTAGAACTTTGCATGAACTCTTTGTGAATATGACCATAAGATCATTATCACGAACTTGACCTACACTAATCATGTTAGCTTTTAAGTCAAAAACAAATAAAAACATCACTTAGGAAGTTGCATTCCCAAAAGTAACCAAACCACTTGTAGGACTCTTATAATTGGTTAGAATGGAACGATTACATGTCATGTGTCGAGCAAGTGGTTTCAAAATATCAAGAGTTAGTCACAATGGATTTATATACTATATTGACAACATAGCAACTAAGATCACTGACAACATAGCAACTAAGATCACTCTTTCTTACCCAAACTTGCCTTATTCTAGCATTAGGATTATATTTTAAAGTACCAGCAAGCAAGTTAACTCTTTTTTTTACATTGTTTCTCGTGAGACAAGCAGTGAAGTGAATCATGTCCATACTTCCCACAGAAACTACATCGACTGTGTGTTGTGTTTTATCTTTCTGATTTAGAAGATTCATATTTATCTTATTACTTGGAGTGATCTGAGTCAAGTTTTTGGAGTCAGTTAGAACCTGCTTGTGTAGTCAGACTATGTCCTTGTTCTCTGAGATTCTATCTGCTTGCTTTACTGCAACTTCAAAGGTCTGACATGCTGATCCATTAGATCCGATTTCTTTGACAAACTTCAACTGATTAGATTCCTTCTCCTCCCCTTTTCGCTCATAACTTAAGCTCTCTTTGATGCTCCATGTTCTTCCGTAGCTAAGAACTTCACTTAGACGGGCGGATCCAATGGTTAGTTGTCGAACTCTTTCCTTGGTGATTCAATTCAGCAATGAGCTCCAGGACTTGATTTTGCTTCTCCTGTAAGAGTTAGAATAGAGTTTCATTTTTCAGTGCCAACCACAACTCTTTCTTCTTCAATGAACTCAATCATTGAATGAAGAGTAATTTTTTTTTTCTAGCCAGGACTTGGTCCGTCCGGCTATGTCTCTAACCAGTGAATTTGTACCGCAGGCAACAATTGTAGCGAGTCAAACTCAGACGGTAGGTTGACTGTAAACGAGGTTACCTAATTGTCGTCAGTTACGTCTTCGTCTGAGTTTGGTTCTCTGTCCTCATCTTCACTCCATGTGATATTTATTGCTTTCTTCGACTAGGACTTCTTCAATGTGTTAGCTCATTTAGCAACTATGTGTCTAAATCCTTCACATTCATGACATTGAATATGAATTTGAGTTCTCTCCATCAATGAAGTTAGATTTTACCTTAAAGAATTTCTTCTTTTGTGGTTAATGTTTTGAATTTCTTCCTTTTCGATTGTTATTCAAGAATTTCTTGAACTGTTTGGTGAGCATACCATATGTTCATTACTTTCATTTTCTTCATTCTCAACTTTTTTCCTCACGATTCTTGGCTTTAAAGGCAGCTCGAGATCCTTTTTACTTTTTTTTTTTCTTTCCATGGAGGTGCAACTCATTCCTTTTAAGGAACCTGCCAACTCTTCAACCTTCTTGCTTTCAATATTTTTACTCTCTTCTATGGCAGTTACTTTGGAATGAAATCTATCAGGTAGTGATCTAAGAATCTTCTTTATTATCTTGCTCTCTGAATACTTCTTTCCCAAAGTGTATGCCAAGTAGTTGATGTCACTAAGCTTGGCATAAGAGTCCTGGCATCTTATCTCATTGTTAATTGTTCAAACTCAAGTGTGAGCATTTGAAGCTTGGATGACTTTTACAATGGAAGTTCCTTCATGAGCAAGTTGCAATATATCCCAAGCTTCCTTGGCCACCTTGCATGTAGAAATCAAGGGAAATCAGTAGAAACCACAAAAGAAAAAATAGCATTGAAGGCTTTTGAATTCCAACTAGCATTATTAAATTCTCTAGTCACCCACTTCTCTGCCTTTTTCTCTCTTTTTCATTCAGTTACAATGGGTACTTCATATCCGTATACAATTAAATGCCAGGCCTTTTCATCGAGGGATTAAACATAAAACTACACCCTAATTTTCCAATAGGAGTAATTAGTCCTATCTAGAATAGGTGGTCTAAAGGGTGTTCCATCCATGACTAGGTTTTCCTGGATCATACTTTTTAAAAGTGAACCCGCTCTAATACCAAATGTAAATTCTAAAATCTAGATAAATTAAAAATGAATTTTAATTTCACTATCATAATTCTGGACGATAGCCGTCAGAACTTCCTATAATTAGTTTTTAACATTTCTAATTGCAACGTGTAGGATATTATTGTGTTCGAGCAATTTTAACTAGATGCAGGAATTTAAATAGCAGATTAATACTTGAACACCTGATATAACTTGGTAAACCCCAAAGAGAAACATCCACAGACCCCATGTCATGGGAAAACAATCCACTAATTAATTTGATCAAAAAAAACAATAGTATACTATTTTTGTAATTTCACAAAATTAACAAAAGAGCAATCAAAAGAATTAATCACCATTCTTGACTTCACGTCAAATAACTTGATCAAATCATGGAATTGTAAGTTGAGCGCGCTTTGTTTTGTATTATTCAAATACTTGAAGATGTTGGCTTTCAAAATATTCAATGAAGTATCATGTCACGTGAACCTACTGGAAGACAGCAGAACTGCTCGAACTAATCAATAAAGCATCATGTCGCCTGAACCTGCTAGAAAACGGCAGAGCTGTTCGCTGTTGATTCACGGACTGGAATTAATTTTTCAAGGCTTAATTCCTTGATTAATTACCTTACTTGTAGGTAAAATAATTATCAAAGATAGGAATTATATCTTACCTAATAATCTGCAATAAAAACAATAAGAGATTAAAATAAAAGATTTTCTAGATTTGAAGAAATAAATCTGAAAATATTCAAATGATATCCTAGATCTGTAGAAGTCCAATATAAGGAAAGATAACTTTAATTTACAGATCTTTATCTTTTCCTTCTTAACAAATTTGAAAATATCTATAATGGTATAAAATTTATTCTGCCTAAGCTGTATATGTATAACAAGAAATTAGATCCTGTTATATAAGGGTAAACAATAAAATTCGCAGCTCAAATATTCTGGACAGATCTGCTAACCATCTCAGTCAGTCAGGACTGGCTACCGAGAAAAAACTGAAACCTTATTCTCACGATTTGGACAATTTATTTCCAAAGTATGACAAATAAAATTCACAAGTGTATTAAGAAAGTCAATAAATAAAATTTGTAAAAATATGACATATTTTTCAACAAATACTAAAAAGGAAAAGTCAAAGCAGCAACCTGATTTGGCTTGATTTATGATAAATGTACTCTGTTAAATTTCTCATCAGAGAATGGATTGAATTTCCGGTAGGAATTCAAATTTCGGTTGTAATTTCTTATTCCATTTCGTTTATTTTTTCACGGATTGCTCCATATTTCTCCAATATTCTCGCTCGATAATGCTCATAGTAGAGGATCATGATTTCAATCCTAAGCCATGAGTATCATTTTAAATTTTTCTAGTAAGATTATTTGCAAGTTCCCCTTGTTTCCATTTTCCTGAATTGATGGAAGCTAAATGATACATTTTTTTTTTTTTCATTTTTCCTTCTGTTGACGGCTTTGCCATAAGCTTTGTTTATGAAAGTAAACGGTCAATAAGTCCAACAAACATTTAAAGAGGTTATTTACAGGTCAAAATCTTGGAAATGCTTCATGAGACAAATACAACTGCTACGTTCTAGTTTCTCGATCCTTTTACTTTGGTTTTGGTTATAAAACCTTTTATTTCATTTGATCACTCTGTTAGCTGGTGTTTGGGAGTGAGGGTGGAAGGTGGTGTTATGTTTATCAATTAATCTCATGAGTATTTCTAGCCGTGCAAATGTTGACTGTCGATATCTATCTCCTGAGGTTGGTTTTAACCAACCTCTCTCTCTCTCTAAAAAGCATATCTTTACGGGATTATAGTTTCTGTTTTAGACTTTTAGGACTGAATTAGTTGAATGAAAACTGTAATTACTGTACCCAAATGCTTGTTTGTTTGTCTTCTCTAGCCTAGTAGGCCTCATGGTTTTGTTCCCAAAAAGTCCCTCACCTTGCACCTAACTGGAGGCATCATATGTATCTTAAGATACTCCAATTTTGAAGTAGAAGCATCTCTTTCTATTTCTCTTCTTTTCTTCTAAGGCAATTAGTAAAACGATGTTCCATGTTTGGTTGCTTTCCTCTCTAACCCCACAGTAGACTCTTAGCCCATGATTCTCATCTGAATGAATCTGAATACTCATGAAATTAGTTTGATCAAATACTTTATGTTAGCATGTAGAGAAAAAGGTGGAAGAATTTCGATTTCGACTGATTGAGTTAAGGCATGTGTTAAGAATTAATATGTAAACGGAGTCTGAATATTCTTTGTGATATCTACTTCTATTTCATTTATTACATTAGCTTCTTCATCTAGTTTGTCTCAGAAATATTCGATTACTTTGCAATTTGAGGGAAATCGAGGTTTCCCATTACAACTGCTGCATTATCATGCTCTCAGCTTCGCGAGTTCTACAGTGCAAATAACTTTCCAAATCATAAATTTGCAGATAAGAGGAAGGAGCTTTGTGTTTGAAATCAATGAAAGATATGTGAGGCAGCACTTGGAAAGATGAGCAAATTTGATTGGTTGAAGCGCAATGGTAAGAATGCCCCGTTTATTTAAATAAATTATGTTTTACGACACAATTATAGATCCTTGAGGGAGAATTAATTTGCTCCTGTCCAATATAACATGTACATATATGTTAAGTTGTATTTTGTTGTTGGTTAGAGTACATAATCTATTATCCTTTTAACAAAATCTGTGGGGATTGCATCACAATGTCCCATCTGGGCTTTCTTGAAGAATATGTTTATGTACCAGCTTGTGGGAGAGACTATTTCACCAATCGAGTCACGGGTATCTAACATATTGATCATTTTCCGCAAGTGGTGACAAAATGCCTTGCTAACGCTCGTGTGAATTTATGGCGCTTTTCTACACCCTGAAATCTTGGTTTCCTAATGCAAGAAATTGTTGGAAAATGGGAAGGTTTAAATGGTAAAATTGTCGTCAGATTTAAATTTGATAAAATAATGGGTTCTTTATTTTAAAAGACATTTGAGGGACGTTTGAGCCCCATTTTTGGTATATGATGTATTTTGGAATGGTAGATTGATGGAGAATATGTGGTTATAAAATAAGGAAAAGTTTTGGGATTGCGTGTAATATTATTTTATTGAAAAATGTGTAGTTGAAGAGAGGAAAATGTATTTTGAAAAAAATGAGGATCAAACAAGAGCTTGATCTAATAGCAGTGCCCTTTCTATTTTTACACCTTTTATTGAGAGTTGTTTTTACACAGCGTTAATAGCTAGACTCAGATTTAGAACACAACACTGCACTACACTATAGTTAAATTTAATTTAATTTTGGTTCAATATTAATGCTCGTCTACATTACTAACTTTTGCAGTGTATTCTCATTTCTAGACATAGACATGAACTACAATTATATTCTCGATATAATATAAAATACAGAAATTTCAAGGGGGAGAGAATTTTGACATCTTCGTTGGCATATATTTCATCACTTCAATTGGGACGACACGTAATAATATTTTTGGGATAACGCATGTTTCGCTAAGCTTTTGCAGCATTGAAATAAGCTGCTTTTAAGCTTAGCCAAACTTGTTATAGGATCTTCGTTTGTTTATTTATTTTATTAACAGTGAGTTTAAGTTTGGTACTTCAATGGGGAATGAGTGCAAGTTTGGCTGATCTTAAAAGTATACTTGTAAATAAATAAGTGAAATTTAAAATAAATATTTATTTTATTGATTCGAGTTGAAAATTAAGTAAACTACTGATTTCAACACAAATATGAGAAGTTGAAAATGATATTTTCACTTTTAAAAAAATCAATATAAAAATATATTTAAAATTAAGAAGTTGAAAATGATTTACTTTTTTTACACCGTAGCCAAACATGCCTCTTTAATCAACTAACCATGCTGGGACTCGAAATTACCAGTCCGATTACAGTGGTCCAATTTTCAATAAAATGATTGTTAAAATTTTGGGTAAACTGCACATGGGGTCCCAAACCTTTGAAAGTTATGACAATAAGGTCCTAAATCTTCGATTTCTTGCATCTAGGGTTCCAAACCCTACGAACACTACAACAGAGGTCCTTTTGCGATGGAAACCATTAGTTTGACCTTTAAAATATCAAAATTTTTAGTAAAATGATTTTACCCTTAATTTGATTTAAAACAATATTTTCTCTAAAGAAGCATAGATTAGTGAAAAAATATTTGTTTACATCATACTAAGGTTAAAATAGTTATTTTACAAAAAAAATAGACCTTACTCGCGTTTCAGTCACAAAAGGACCTCAAATATAGATGTTTGAAAGGTTTGGGACCTCAGGTGCTAGAAATAAAAGAATCGGGATTCATCATCAAAACCTTCGAAGGTCCGAAAACCAAGATGAAATTTATCAGAAAATCTTAAAAACTGACTACAAGACCTTTTTATTTATATATAAAAATAAAAATTGATACATTTGATGAAACCCAACTATGAAAATGCAATCGAATTTACCAAAATTATTTAATTGCTATAAAATAGAGAGAGAGAAAAAAGACGAAAGTAGAGAAATGAATAGATATGTGTATATCTTATTGATAACCAAAGCCACGAATATATAGGGAAAAAGTAGGACTGCAAGTGATATAATAGTAATAATAATTAGGACTGTAACTCTGTAAGAGTATAATGGTCATTCATTAATAAACATATAATTTACAACACTCCCCTTGAATGACACGTTACAAAATATATGCCTCGTAAAACTTTGTCAAGAAAAATTAATGGGACAAAACTTGAGCTAAGGAAAAAGAGTACAGCAACACCTCCTGATTTCAATATCTGAAAATTCTTCTTTCGTGTCATCCTTGTCTTGTACATCAATGTCTCAATATTGCTATATTGGTGAAGCATGCTTGTGTTTTCTTGTTTTATCTTTCAAGCAATATTGTCTTCAGAAATGATATTTATCAATCTTTGTTTGTCTTTGCCAACATGATTATTTGTTTAAAAATAGATTGTGTTGTTTCTTTCTTCAGAAGTCGTATACAATTTGTAACATATAACAATATTATTTTGCGGATAAATATTTTGTAGGTTGTGGATATTATTACACAATAAATATGCCTCGTACAAATCCTATTTAGGAAACATTCTGAGAGAAATTCTAATAAAGGAAAAAGAGTTCATTATTCTTTTGATTACGCTACAAATGTTACTTTATTAAAATCTTTGCTAGGAAAATCCAATTACACAAACCTTGGTGAAGACAAAAGGGATTATAATGCGTATTTACTCCCCACGATGATATTATTTGAATTATATGCTTTATGCATATTAAATCTTTCAGAGATGTCATTATAGTCATATCAGATGAGTTGATTAAAATCACATTTATCGTACACATATAAAATTTCATGTATTGGAAAGATAACAAAATATAGACTTGTGATTGCATTCATCACAAGATAATTTATCTATTTATCCAAATTTTTGCAAAATTTATTTTAAAAGTTGTAAATTATATATTACAATTTTATTTTTGAAGTGTTTGGACTTCATGCCTAGAAACTCTAGGTTTCTCTAGTAAGTTCAATTTTGTTAGAATTGCATGCTTTTATTTGATCAATTATTTATATGTGGGTATTCTTCGACAAATTTTCTTCAATATCCTCACTTTCATGTATAATGAAGTGCTACATTATATAAAAAAAAAATATTCTCAACAACTTTTTCTTTTCAATTCAATTTTTTTCTCCATAAATACATAACTTATTGAGATATCTCAAATTTCGTTATTTCAAGTTTATGAACCTTTTTTAGGATTTATAATTTGTTATGTCTAAATACTGACAAATAGTATATGCCTCTTAATATAACCATATTTGCTAATTGTTCAATTTTTTTTTTTTTGAGAAGATTTTTGTAGTAGAATCGAATGTCATCATACTTCAGGCGTGCCATAGATTTATTAAATATAATATTAATTAATTGTCTTCTATGACATTAATTCGAGTTGGAGCATTTAAAGTGGCATGTGAGATATTGTTGATCTCTTTAGTCAGTAAATGCATTTAAATGAATTATCTTTCGAAATTTTGGTTCGAATTATCTTTTGCGATGATTTAGATAATATAATGATGTATTTGTACATTATTCACAATTTTTTTAATTCCTCCTCTAATATTGAGAGAATTATTTAGTTAAATTGACAATTAGCATATCGCATTATAAAATATCACCCATCAAGATTTGAGATATTTTATAAGGGTTCAAACTACATATTTATTTTCAAAATTCTTTACTTTCAATCATAGTGCATTGTGGTGAGTCAATTTTACATATAATGTACTATCAAAATAATTAGATGAAAAAAATTAGGCTCTGATCATAAGCCAATTATAATAGGGAGATCTATGATATTGGCATGTTGAATAGTAATATTCCATAAACACAAATGGGAACTACTTTTTTCTCAATAGTAATGATTAAAAATTCATTGGAGGCACTTAATAAATAGTAGTGTTAAATTATTTATTACCATCCCAACTAACACTTATTAGAAGAGTGAGATTTAATCTCACTAGTATTAACATGACACGGCGTCTTGATTGTATAATCTGAAAATTATACTCATAATTTAAAATTTGAGTAATAATTTCTCAAACTTCAGGTTGTAAACACCACGTAATCATCTAATAAATTTATCAAATCTATTAGATACAAATAATATCTAAATGATCAACGTAAAAGATGATGGGGCCCATATATCACCCTAATTAATTTTCAAGATTATAAGGATTTAATTTTAACATTAGCTAGTGATAGTCAATGACCAATTTATGATACAGGGAGCAAGCAATATATGTGAATTCAATGGATTGATGAATCTTTTGATTCTCTATTGAATATTCATTTAAATTATTAATAATTTTTTTTTCGCATCATTTTTGATCCGGGATGGTATGGCCGAACATGCCAAATAATAAAACCAAATTGTGGATTGATGAATCTTCTGATTCCTTATTGAATATCCATTCAAATTATTAATAATTTTTTTTTCGCATCATTATTGATCCGAGATGGTATGACCGAACATGCCAAACAATAAAACCAAATTGAACTTCTAGTTCAATATAGATTGTACTTCAATTATATTAATAACAGTACAATATACTAATTATGACACCTTTTAGAAACTTCGTAAGTTTCCTTTATATTAAGTGGAGAACAAAATAATAGTAAATAATGTCTCTCCATATAACAGAATATTGACTCTTCTGAAGTCCTGAATAAGATTTGCATAATCTCTTATTGTACCAACATTAGTTTTTACCATTATTGAGAAATACATTCTTTTCACTAAAGTAAAGATGATACTCTTCTAGAATATTTACACGTATAATATAAGATCAGATCGCATAACTATTATTTTTTTGAGACTTGCTACTTTTAGAGCACAATGAAATACTATACTATATTTATTATTGTTTCTTCAAGAGCAATATGTCAATATTTTTCTAGAATATTTAAATTGTATTGTCATATTCTTCAGGAGCAATAACATATTACTATATAAAATAATAAATTATACAAAGATTTACTCTTCAGGATTAAAAAAAAAAAATAATTTATGTTAGATTGTATTTAATTATACGCTTTGAGAGCAAGTAAAATCTAATTAAATTATATGTAAATAATATTTGCTACTTCAAGAGCAAATTGTAATTTACTATTACTTTTTCAAGAGTTATATGTTAATATTCTTTTGAAATATTGAGAATTATAATTTATACTCTTCAGTAGCAAGTAATATTTTTTTGAAATATTAATTATAATGTTGTGCTACTTTAGGAGCAATAATAAATTATTATTTAGAAATATTAACTCTTCAACATTATTTTTTTCTAGCAAAATGTAATATTTGTAAAGTTGTGCTTCTTCAGGAGCAACAACATGACAGATTGTTAATTTAAAATTTATAAAAAGAACATCTTAGAGCATTTAATCAGGTTAAAAAGAGTATTTAATAATCATTATAAATGTATATATTTACGTGAAATTTTCCCTTTCATGTGTATTAATAAATAAAAAACAATCATGCACACAATCTCTATGCATGAATTGACTAAATTCTATACAAGAGATACACGTGACGGAAAAGCTGAGATTTCTATACAAATCAAAAAAGGAATTCTATTAAAAAAACTAGGTATATTTTGACGCACCGTAAATTAAAAAATTGACTAAAGAGCAAATATAAACATGGACAAATTACGGAAATTAGTCAAATTAAAGAGCACAAATTTGTTTAAATTCTATACACAAACACAAATTATTGCTCCCATGCATGAATTGACTAAATAATTAGTAATCATTAATACTGATGCAAACATGATGTGCAAAAAAGTAAAATAAAAAAATCATTCATATGTCCAACAATTAAATGCTTCGTCATGATGCATGTGTATATAAAAACAATTCACATGTCACCAAATTAAGTGATGTACACGTTACAGATGATTATGCTTATAAAAAAAATTATTACTTTCAAAGTAATTCACTTTGATTTTGAGAGAATTGTGCTGATAACGTGTTATAAAATAGAGAGAAAAAGAAATGAAAGTAGAGAAGTCAATAAACAAATGTATCTTATTAAGAACCAAAGTCACATATTTATAGGGAAGAATTATAGCTTCAAACGATATAATAGTAACAATAACTACGGCTGCAAGGATATAATGGTCATTCATTTATAAACATATAATTTACAAATTCAATCATGAAATAGAGTAATTACTAACGGTAATATATCATTAATTTAAAATATCAATAACATCAATATAGTCAAATCAATGCTAGGATGCTCTATTTGGTCAAGCCAAGCAAAAATGGAGTTTCTTATTTGTATTCTCTAATATCAAGAGTTTTTCGAGAATCATTAATGTGAGAAAGAAAATATTATCCGCTACCATTCCAATACTACATAAAAATGAATGGTGTGATTGAAAATATAAATAGAAAGACTATTTCAACATAATGATTCGAAATGCCTATATAATCTTAATTCATTATTTCAAGATATAAAAAAAAAACATTAAGTTGAAAGGACCTACAATGTTGCACACTTGTCATGAAATAAACACATTTTTCATTTGAATAATATTATCTAGAGCTAGTGGTGCTAGAACACCAATCTAGGTGACACACTTAAGAGGTCCAATTAAATGAATCATGTGATATTGTATAACGAATCTATCATTTAATGACATACAATTGCCACTTAAATTAGTGCATGACACTAGTTGTGTTGAATATCATTACTCTTTCCATTTAGATATCAGACAAACAGACATAGCAAAAGCTCATAGGAAAAGAACAAAATCGTACAAAAACTCTAACTTGTTGATTTGCTCACGAATACCAAGAAAGAAAGAATAATTTTGAGAAACATCTCAAAATTCTTTATTATAATCAATTCCAACTAATTGTATCATTCTATATTGCATCATTCTCTCCCAATTGAAGAAGATTCATCCTCAAATTTTGTTGAGAAGAAGCATCATTATCAATATTAACCCCCCAAATATGGCAAAGGATGACATTAAAAGTGTCAAAATTACGGATATGGCTAGGTAGCTTCAAGTGATAGGCATTTAGATTAATCTTCACAATCGATCCAATCTTCTTTACTGAAAGCTTGTTATATTAATGAGTGAGGACATGTCCTTTGTTAGCATTGCCTATATAAAATCTCTTACCTTAAATTCCACGTCATCTCTCCAAGCCTGCATCTTGTTTATACTTGGCATTTACAACTTGCGGATGCTCATGTATCGTTTTATTAACGTTTTGCAGTTGTTCAAAGTTCTAAGCCTTACCATGCACTCTTAACTGATCATGTAATGGGGGTCAAATCAAGTGGACATTGAGGGACCACACCATAAACCATGTTGAAAGGACTAAAACCCGTGCTCCAGTTTACATCATGGTTGTGAGCAAACTCTGTTTGACATATTTTCTGATCCCACGACTCGATTGGTTCACCAGCTAAACAACACAACAAATCTCAACTTCATTTGACGATCTGTTTAGGGAAGGTAGCGCTACTGAAATCCTACCGAGTATTGACTAGATGCCATAGACCTCTCCAAACATGACTATGAAAATGAGTATCCCTATTAGATATAATAGATATAGGAAGTTCATGTAACTGATATACCACACGAAAATATAATAATGCCACATTGACTGTTTTATTTTCTTCTTGCAAAGGATGTAATTTTTCATCTTTGAAAAATGATCCACCACTACAAAATCCATACATCAATCCAAGGCTGTTTTGGGATATATAGTGAATTGCATAATCCAGTATTTGTAGTCTTTTTCCTTTTGAAGATGTAACTCCTTGTAGGATGGGTCATATGCCATCGTTCAACAAAATATACCCACTTCTTTTTTCATTTTCGAGCAATATTAGGATAAAGCAATAAGTTGTAATGTACAATCACGACCCACATGTCCTTCATTATACAGTTCCTGAATAATTTTATTATGGAGACTGCTATCTAGAATTCATAGTTGGTTTCCTTTGAAGAAGAAACAGTCAACGCACACAAAATCTGACTGTGCACTCACCTATAACTTCAGATAATTACTAAAAAATAAGGATCAGAAGCATATAAATCACATAGGATCTCAAAGCCTGGTCTACCTGTAACTCTATTAAGAGAGATTGACGCCTACTCAATGCATCGCTGCTTGTTCAAAGCGCCAATCTTGTGTTTAATTATGAAAGTGAACTGCTGCAGGTACGCAATCCAAGTTTCATGTCGAGTGGACACCTTATCTTGAGTACCAAGATGTTTAAGGACATCATGATCCATCTATAACACAAACTCTTTTTGCAACAGATAGTGGTGCCAATGTCGAACTGCTTAGACTTCGGAATAAATTACCACATCATAGGTATTATATTGAGATTTAGGGCTTGAGAGATTTTCACTTAAATAAGCTACACATCGACCAATTTGACTAAAAATTGCACTAATGCCAACATTTGAAGCATCACAGTATAACTCAAATGGTTGGGTAAAATCAGTTAATACCAAAATAGGAGCGAAAGTTAGCTTATGTTTAGTCAATAAAATGATTCACGTGCCTTAAGACTCCAATGAAACCTCCTAATCTTAATACAAGCCGTGATGATGCTGTTGAAGTGTGGTATAAATATCTTGTAAAAGGAAGCAAGACAATGAAAACTACGAACTTGGTAACTTTCATTGACTGTGGCCATTGATTTACTGCCTGCACTTTTGTTGTGTCAATCATTAACCCATCATTTTAGACCACATATCCCAAGAATATGACATGGTTTGTCAAAAAGCACATTTGGCTATTGTAGTATAAAACTTGTTTTTGTGAAGGACGACAATAACTTCTCGAACAGCCCATGATCATTAGGGTTAGTACTATAAATTAGAATGACGTCAAAGTAAATGATGACAAATTTACTAATAAATGGATGTAGCACCTGATTCATGACACGCAAAGGTGCTTGGGGGCATTGGACAGTCCGAAGGGTGTAACTAACCACTCATAGAGCTCCTCTCGTGTCTTAAAAGATGTCTTTCAATCATATCTAGGTCAAATACGAATTTTGTGGTACCCACTCTTCAGAAAAAACTTACTGAATATGTATGCATTGCTAAGATGATCTAGCAAATCATCTAAATAATGAATGAAAAATGAAAATGTAATGTAATCTTGTTTAGGCATGACAATCCACACACATGCCTTGTTTCATCTTTCTTTGGTGAAAGAAAAGTAGAGATAGCACAGAGGCTAAGACTTTCCTGGACATGTCCTTTAGCTAAAATTTCTTCTGTAACTCCTTATGTTTCGTTGGGCTCATCTTGTAATGCGCCCTGTTAGGTACTGAGGCATCTGACATCATGTCACATCTAGAAACTCTTGTAGAAACACATCATGGAATTTCTCAATCAACGGTCCAAATCTGTAAGGAATTGTAGCCTCGACATCATCAAATCTACCCATTCATACAAATACAATACCAAAATCTACCATCTCTAGCTCAAAATTTCCCTAGAACAGTAAATTGGTACTGTCCCCCCAACAACTGTAGGTATGCCAAAAGCTCTATCGAATAGTAACATAATCTTCTTTTTCCAAACATAAAACTGTATGTGTTGGTAAACCGTAAATGTAATGATTGAAGATAAACTACCAAGGTCATCCTAACAATATGTGACAGGTATCCATGCAAACCACATCACATAAAACTTCATCATTATATGTAGGTTCAATAGAGAAACTGATTAATGTGTTGGGACACCATGCCAGTCGTACCTTTTGTCAACCAAGCTATCTTATATGGTTAGGAATTTTTCTGTCTACAATACTACTTTTTTGACTACTTCAACCACCACATTCTCACAGCTTCTATAATCAATGATGAATCTGTAGACTCTTTCCTTAATTGTGCATGTAGAGTGGAAGATATTATTATACAGCCAATTAGGTAATTCTTACGTATCACCAACATTAGTTGTTTAGATAAATCCTTCAAACGTATGAAATCGTTAACAAGTAATACTTGATGAGATGAGCATAGTCACACGAGGAATAAATCATAATTGAAGTGTAATAGTTTTGTATCAAATTCAAATTATGTAACACAAAAGAGATGTTATTCTTTATGCTAAATTATTCTACAAGCTATGTAAAAGCTTGATTTGTATCAAGTTGTGGAATGAATGTATTGGATTTATGAATCCACCTATTGGTTTCTATTTCTAATTCTCGACTTATGTAGTTTGGTGTTATTTATGCATTCATGAAAATCAATAATTCATTTATATTTAAATCTCTCTTCCAAAGTAAGTCAAACCTATTCCAAGCACGACCCGATAATATTCTTATTCCGAAGTCATATGCAAAGTAATGCATTAAGCATACAATTGTCTAAAGGATTGCACATGCCATAAACGTTATTCCTAACATCTATTGCTCGTTTGTTAACCTTCTAGTGTTCTCAACTTATTGTGAACATTCCAGCACTACAACAATCAATTAATTGTCACACCCCCTTTATATAGACAACTATACACACATGTATATGGAAATGGAAATTGACTACTCGACCTAGAAAAATGAGTGCATTTTTAATTGAAATAATAACATGTAATAAACATCCTCAAAATAAAATCCATGCATATTCACATGATCACCTATGATCATATAATATATCAAGAAAAAAATGTATAACCATATTCAAACATGTTTGCTTTGAGGTTATAAAAGTATTACCATACTATTTTACAAGTCACATATACACAATACATGTTTTCAAAATATAGTAAAAAAATTGTAAGACTAAAAGAACAGTCCCCAAAATAACCTATCAGGTCGTCATTCATGTACATCGACCCACAGAATCCTATAACAACTTTACAATTAGCAAAGTTTTCTATGAGGTTCCACGCTACAATGCAAGAACTACATAGCTAATGTCCAATAAGTAAAAACATGCATGCCATGAGTATGTGACACCAAGCTATTTTCTTTAAACATAGCTAAAAATGCATCATATTTAAATATTCATTGAAGTAAGCTCAAAATAATTTCATTTGAAAACTTTTCTTTTCATTGGGCCTTTGACGGTGTTATGCATCGGATAGAGCTCTACGTAATATCAATATCAATAATAAAACTACCAATATAACATCGACTCAGTCGAGTGGACCATCCTCCTATGACCATGAGATGTACATCCCTTAAATGTCCCTATAATCACCTGAAAAGTATCCTAACCATGATGCCAATACTTAAAATATCACAATGGCACAATCAAGTAGACCATCCTCCTTGACTACCAAAGGTACATCCCCCATCTTTCCCATAGTCACCTGAAAAGTATTCCACCTATCACACCAATGAATATCACATAAGCATGCATCGATGCCCTGGAAGTGGTTAATACAAGATTTTGTAACATAAATTTAGTTTTTAAATCATGTTGTGCATATTAGATTTTCAACTATGGACATAAGTGTGCATGTAGGCGCAAATTCTCATGAATGGCATACTCAATCAAAATAGATGTCATTATACTTTGAAAACACATACTAAGCCACTGTTTGGTGCACATTATCAACCCAAGAATGCATTTTTTTTGTGATGGGGAATATGTGGTTAAAAAAGAAGGATAAATTATTGATGTGATGGAAAATATTATTTTATTGAAGAATATGTGGTTGAAAATGAGCAAAAGAATGAGAATGAAAAAAATAATGTGGCTCAAACAGGGGCTAAGTCAACGTGAACAACATATGATATACAATAAACTCATTATCAATGTTATATAAATGTTACAACAATGCTCTATAGAAAATATTTCACTAATACTATATTTTTACATCATAATTGTAAATAGATTTTTACTTAAGCCTTTGAGTACATGTGTTCTCTACTAAGTGTAAGTCAAGTTTCTTTTCCATTTAAAGGCGACAAACAACCTACCCAAAAATTTAGTTATAGCTTCTTGTTTCTACTTCTCTTTGGTTCCTTTGCTTTCTCTTTCACTTGGAATCAATTGGAAATAAGTCGGAGGAATTATATGTGACTTAGGAGGTATATGTAAAGTCTTAAAGGTGCTGAAGTCATGAGATTGCTTACGAGTGAAGAAATTGTCTATTAAAAAGATAAGTAGTCCAAGCATGTGGTGACAACCTATGGTGAAAATATGATTTTACACTTATCCATGCATGTACAAATCAAGTGTTTTTAACCTATTTTAATGTGTTTACAACCTATTTTACTTTCCTGAAGATCCCAAAATATTTTATTTTGCCAATTCCTTAACCATTGATTTGATTACTTACTCGATTGACACCCGATTATCGACCAACTTCAGCTATTTGCACTTCAATAGTTATAACTTCACAAGAACCTTATATTGTTACATTGTGATCATGTCACTTCATGTCTTATGTC
>CAIGRP010016854.1:0-37668 GCA_903798385.1 Fraxinus cuspidata
AGCTTCATCCTGGTCATGGATAGATTACTCAGGTTCGGGTCCATATATATATATATAGGAAAGGAACAAGAGAAGTAGATGTTGATGAAAATATTGAATTTATTGATTTAAAATTTTTGAAATTACAATTTGAAAATTGAAACTCAAAATTAAAATTACAATTGAAAGGATTTTTGAAGAAAGCTTAAAAATTATAAGGATGATTTAAAAATTTATTTGAAATGTACTCTCCCGCTCCATTACACTTTAAAAAANAAAAAAATAGTAATCTTACTATTGAAAACAGAATGCTACATGCAAATTGATATAGAGCAAAGTTTACAACGAGACCACTTAAACACCTACTCTGATAACAAGGTTGACCAACGTTTTAGTAGACATCCATGCCTTACACAAATCTATCATTTGACACTATGCAGATAATAGTTTGACACTATTAACATGCACTACTCTCTTATGGCTATGATACTAAAGGGATTTGAACATTTTCTTTAGTTGGGGAATCATATTTGAAGGATGATGTTTGAATAAAACATTGACAGAATTCTTTCCTTTATCAATTGATTTTGATTTTTCAGAATCAATTTTTAAAATTTATTGAGAACACATAGATTGAAGAACAACATTAATATAATTGTTCTCGATATCTTTAACTGCTACTTCAGAATCATCTGATCGTTCGCTAGATATCATTTTGAGAGAAGATGCAAGGATTTCAGTGTTTCCTTGAGAAACTGCAATTTTTTGTATAGGAGGATGAGTAGTTTGAAAAGTACCACCTTTAGGTGTTTTTAAAATCTTTTTTGAAGAATTCGTATTTTAAATAACTTTTGATTTAGTGGATTTTTTATTGTAAACTTTGAACTATGCTCACTCATAAAAACTTAAACTTCTAGAAATGCTTTAAATTCTTCCCAGTAAGATTCAATTTCTTTTTGAGAAAAAAATTTTTTGAAGTATTTTTCTAAAACTTTTGACTTCAGGTTTTGTCAATAATGAATTTATTTCTTTATCAATAGTATAAAAAATAACATTACATTGATGATCAAGCCTCTCTGAAGAAAGTGCCATGTCAAATAAAGTAGGAGAACCAGGTTGTTCTGGTTCATCTTCTTTATCCTTTTTTTATAATGAGTTTTTGAAATATTGAAATTAAAATCAACTTCTCTTAAAAAAGAAGTAGAAAATCTAGAAGGTTGAAAAGTATTTTGCCTAGATCTATAATCAGATTTAGATGAAAGAGATATTTGAATAGCGTTTGAAGATGATGATTTATCAAAAATAACTTTGACATTTCCATTAGGAAAATAGATAATTTGATAATGATTTCTTTTTTCATGGGCTGAAACTTGGTTTTGAGCATTTTCAAAATCTCATTCTAGTCATCTAGCTTGAAGATTCCATGAAATTCGTTTGGGAATCATTACGTTTGAATGAAGTGGATTAACTTTAACCAAAAGACTTTCATCTCTTTAAAAAGATCTGAAAACTCGAATATTGAGTTGAGTATTCAAAAACTTATAATATATTCGATATATTAAAGCAAAAGCTTTTGAACGATCATCAACGTCAAAACTTTTTGTTTGAACTTGAAAATTAAAAGCATTTAGAATAGCTCCATCTTGAAGGCTAATTGAAAAGTTTGGATAACAATTTGAAAATATTGGACCACTTTCGAGATTAAACTCGAGAATGGAAAGTAATGAATGACTAGCAGCAAGATTTGGATAACAATTTGAAAATATTGGTCCACTTTCGATGTTTAACTCTCGCATGGAAAGTAATGAATGTTCAAACCTTAAGAGTCACTTGTCTCTTAGGGTTAAAAGAGTAGGAATATCTAGATCAAATCTAAACAACGATTGACTGCTATTTGAACAAGTCCAACATGAAGATATTTATATTTCTTCATGTGAGCTTGTTACAAGCTTCCTTTGAAAGAAGATTAATTGAAACAATATGATTTTTAATTGGAATTGTTTGTTCCGGTGTTTTGATAACATAATTTTGAGTAAAATCAATTTTTCTTATCTTATGAATAGAAAAGTGTGTGTGTGTGTTATAGGAACTAAATAAGTCCCTGTCCCTGCGTGATGGAGCCAAATATGGGATTATTTGCTATTTTGCTTGTTTGAAAATTCAATTGACATGAAGAAGCTCAATCAGACCAGCTCTAAAAGTTTAGATAATGACATGATTGATTTATGTAAGGTTAAATATATTTACACCATAGTTTTTAATAATTAGATTATATTTTTTAATAATTAGATTATATTTTAATTGTATAAAAGGTTCATAACCTTTCCACATTATTATATTTATATTTCAAACTTTTTTCATTACATTCTTATTCTCAAATTAACACAAATTATTCTTAATTATGACTTATCTTCAAAATTTTCAATTGAATTTTTAAATAATTAAAATAAACAATAATGCAAAACGGGGATTAAATATATGTCGCTCATTTTAAAGTATGTTAACAATATTTTTGAACGAAAACCGTTATTATTAAGTAGAATTTTTTTTTTATCAATGAAACGTTATAAATAAGAATGTGATATAGACAAAAGTTAAGGATATAACTATGATAATTAATAAATGTTAATGATGTTTAATGTAGTTAAATTCTAATGAATTTATAAAAAATGTGGTGTGAATATAAGCACCATTTATGTAATGTTATCACATAAATTCCCCCATAAAAATCTCAAAACTAGTATATATCCATATCCAAGTAGCGAGAAATCTAACTATCATTTATGATATTTAAACGATATACAATACACTTTAGACTTTATCTAATTGTTTAAAAATTTTAATTATGTGATTCAACACGTACCAGGCCTATGACCCAGGTTCAAATCCTATTGCCACTCATTAGTTGACAATTGTGCGCGTGTAAATCTTTGACCGAAAAAGATGAATTCCATCTATACATGATGGGGTTAAACTTAAGATTTTAGATCAAATAGTTTAACTCTACTTAAAAATTGAGAATGAAAATATTATCGTACAAATCCCCTATAAAAAAACTCAAAATTCTAGTAATATCATATTTAAGCATTGAAATACGTGATAACCACTTTAACGTTGACCAAATATGAGAAAATATTTATTTTTTTAATATCGTTGGGACTTAAGATAATAGTAAAAATGGGTGATTACAATATCCCAAATCAACGGACCCTTACAAAAGAAAAATTAAAAAGTTAAAGTTCATATTTGTGAGACAAGGTGTACCTTTCTCATTAGATTTTACACATTGTCATAAGCAAAGGGAATTGGAAGGTAACATGTTAATTTTGTTTGTTTATTTTTGGTCACTGAATCTTTTATAAAATTTCAATTGGATCATCCAACTTTATTTTATTCCAATCAGATCACGTAGTTTCAATTTAATCTTTAACATCTAGTCTCAATCCTCTGTTAACCCTCACTTCTAAGTAAATAAGTCATATAATCATATCGTAAATTTTGAAATTAAGCACTATTTGGTGTAACTTAAAAAGTTGATAAAAAAATTGAAGTTAAAGTCCACAACTTTTATCTTTTGGTTTTTTTTCCCAATAACATATTTCATTAACTATTATTAAAATTTACTAAAATATGATTTTTAACTACAATAAACCGTTGCTAAACATATTGTCCCTGTTTGATGGGGATTAAAATCATATTTTTAGCAGATATTGATAAAATTTAATGAAATGTGTGATTAAAAGATTGTGAATCCCGTAAAATATATAATTAAAATTAATTATTGACTTTAATTAAAACTAAAATCTGGATTTTAAACTAAAATTTTAAAATTTAGATTTTAATTGTTGACGTTGGACTTCCCCCAAACACACCACACCCTACTTCACATGTCAGTGCATAGCGTAGAAATCAAGAAATGCATAATTAATTATCTTTTAGAACGACACTTCGAAAATCAGCTCAACAAACACCAAAACAAGAATCTAAAAGGTTCAATTTTTCAAACAAATTTCTCTAAATAATCATCGGCATGTTCGCAAAACTTCTGTTTCACAAGGCCGCTCATAATTCTCAGGTAACAATTGAATCATCAGGACTAAATTGACATTCGTTGACTTAATTTTTTTTTCCTGATTGATGAATTGGATAATTGAATTATAAGCCTATGGAATCTGAATTCTGAATCGAAATTCGAAATCAAATAGATTTTTAGCTTATTCAATGGGATGAATTGCGTTTCGACTTGGTTTTAGTTTTAATATTTTATGAGTTTTAGTTTTTTGTTTTTTGATTCAGTATCATGGAAAGAGTTTGCTGTCGTCAGATGAAGTGGATTTTCGGATTAATGTGCATTATGGTATCCCATCTACGGCTTCAATCCTTGCTTTTGATCCCATTCAGCGCCTATTAGCTATTGGAACACTGTAAGTTTAGGCATTGTTTATATCTGCGGTGTGTGCGTGTGGTATGCCCAGAATGCATTTTTCTATAATAAGTTTTTAATGTAATTCTTTGTAATGTTCATAGTGTACTTACCCCCAATGTCATGCAGGGATGGTAGGATAAAGGTGATCGGTGGTGATAATATTGAAGGACTTCTGACTTCCTCAAAGCAATTACCTTACAAATACTTGGAGGTCGGTTTTCTATATCTATACAGATTCTTAACTTTTATAATAGTTCAGAAAATTTGCTTTTGGGATTTCAACTTTATACACGCCATACAAAATTTTCTATCTTGCGAGTGCGAATGATCAGGCATTAAAAATGAGTTTCCCATGCTTATTGCTCCCTGAATTGAACTTTATATTACATCAAGATGATTTAGAATGTATTTAACGAGATTAATAAAGTAATTCGTTCATGGGAGTAAAAATACTTCGTGTAATGAAGATCATTTCTGGAAAAAAACTCATCCAGTTGATCAATAAGGTCAGTGGATTATCACAGGCCTGAATAGTTGAACAGTAACATGTCATTTCTAAAGGTTCGAATACCATAGGCCATCATTTGCTTGGTCATATGGGTTTGCTCAGTTCAGAGCAGTCAACTGTTAATACGATGTCCAAAAAACCTGAAAATTCTATTGGACTAGCGGAGTAACTCGCTCAAGGGTGTAAAACACTGCATTTAATGTAGATCATTTTACTAAATAAAATACTCATAATTAATCCGGTAGATCAATTAGATTGATTAATTAGTTCTTATTTAAGCACTAATATTATGTCTAAAAAGCCTGAATACCTCATTACTAGTGGAGTAACTCGCTCAAGGGTGAAAAAAAAAAAAACCTCACTTGATTACTGGAAAAAATTCATCCAGTTCTTGTGAAGATCAGTAAATTGGCTCTGGCTCGATTAATCAGGAACTCACGTGATGTCCAAAAGTTCTAAATTTAAATGCACATCCCCTACACAATTATTAAACTAGATGTACTTTATGGTAGTGAGTGTTGGACGTTGAAAGGACATGATCATAAGCTTTCAATAGATCCAAAGGAGTGGGGGAAATGATTCATATAGTGCACCCTAAATTAATTGGGAATAAGACTTATCTTGTTTGGTTTATGTGTATTTTCTCATCTCAAGACTGCAATCGCTCTTTATTCTCTTTTTCTAAGGGGTCCTAGATGGTTGAATGTATTCTAGGATAGAACCAAGCCATGAGTTAGGGTCAATAGTGGACTCATCTAATCATGGCATGATGACAACAATGTAATTCTAAGGTTTAGAAATGTAGACACTGGTAGTGAAGTCTGCCATTTATCCATCAATTCTTGCAAAACATTATTTTATACCGCTGATCTGTTCCGTATGGTTCTTTGGCAGTTTTTGCAGAATCAAGGTTTCTTAATTAGCATCACAAATGACAATTATATTCAGGTATTATTAGTCTATGCTTTGTATACAATCTGTTTTTATGTCAGTTCCTTCAGTTGCATTGTTGATCAATGATGAGATACTGGAACTCCTATAATCCACATCCTTCTCGGTCTCTTTTCTTTTACACTAACCAATAATATTTCAATTCATTTTGTTTAGGTGATATTTTTACCATCTCACTTGTGATTCTTTCTTGTATTTTTCCTATGTCTATCTTGACATTTCTTTCATATGATATATATACCCTCCTGTTACAATATTATAGAATTTTCCATATGAACTTTAAGGTATATTTCAATATCTAAGAATCCCAGAAGACTAACTTCACCTGCTTACAATTCTCATCAGTAAGGTTCTCAAGTGTCTTATTTGAGTGGTTTCCCTCTCAAAGCTTTTCCTATCTATGGGATTGTTGATCTAAATACTATATATATTGCCAAGTAGTTCTCAACCTTCAAATTTACTCTTTCTAAACACTTCTACTTCAGGCAATTCTCAACCGTTCTACTGATGCTAATTTTCTACTTATGGCATTGCACTTAACTGCTTGTAATTATGTACATAGAATTACTCCTACTATTCTCACCCCTCTTTTTGATGTACTCCCTTCCAAGTTCTGATTAAGTGTCCTCAAACTGGAAAACACAAATAACAAATTGATATTCCCACGTAACTTTTTGGCAAAAGAGTTTATTAGCCTCATGCTGATCCTTAATTCCGTTCTACAGTGACAAAGGCACTGGATCTATGCCTGGTTTTACAGTTTTTATTCTGTATCATGTTAATATCATCTGGTTTAAGCATCATGCTTCTGTGAAACCCACCAAATACTACATCGAGCGTTATTACTAACTTTCTCCAATAAGAAACATTTTAGTATCTCTGAGAAGGTTCAGCAACCCAGGTGCTTCAAATAGTTAGATAGCATACTATCTAAAACTTTATTTCTTTTCGCAGGTTTGGAATCTGGAAAGGAGGTGTATAGCTAGTAGTTTACTATGGGAAACAAACATAACTGCTTTCTCCGTAATCAGTGGCTCCTCACTTATGTATGATACTGATATGGACATGTGATGTTTGAGTTGTATAACATATTATCTGCTGAGGGGGTTGGGATCTGTTTCGTGATGCGTAACACTTTTCTTCTCTCTATTTTAGGTATATTGGTGATGAATATGGATTAATATCTGTTCTGAAGTATGACACAGAGAATGGAGAACTTCTACAATTGCCTTATCATTTATCTTCAAATTCATTTGCTGGTGATTGCTATATATGCTCAGAGAATAGTTTGCTAAATATCACACATAAATTAATTTTCCACCATTTGATTTGCCATTTTTTGTTGTCTTTTGAAAGTCAAGTTATATAAAAAGGTTATCACCATTGCTCCTATCCTTTGGTTGTAAAATCTAGATAGAAGATTTTTGTTTCATGTCTGTTTAAGCTTGTTTGTGTAATTTTGGCTTTCATTGACAGAAGAACATATATTCAACAAACTTTTCTCATTTATTTCACAGAAGCAGCTGGATTTTCATTATCTAATCAGCAACCCGTAGTTGGAGTTCTTTCCCAACCTTGTTCTTCAGGAAATAGGCAAGATATAACTAGCCTCTTATTTTATCTGCTTCTTTTTTTTCTTCTTCTTTCAATTAAGGCTTCTAGACTAATTGTTTTTAACTTCAAGGAGCTTCTTATGATGGATGAGTTCTAGATACAGACAAATTATAACTCGTAAGTTATGTGGGTTCCATTTGTCTAATGTATTGGGCGTAATGATTTTTTTTTATCACTAATATGAATTGAAATCAGGTTCCATAGGTTAATTTAGGAAGAATAAGGGTGATGGATGGATTAAGTATTTGGAACAAATATAAGAGTCACATTTTGTAACATGAAGCTATTTACGGAGAGTTAACAATTAATGTTTTTAAATTGGGGAAGTGAGTTTTTTATTGCAGGTTGTTGATTGCTTATCAGAGTGGCCATATTATACTTTGGGATGTTGTTGAAGCTCACATTGTTTCTGTTCAAGGTGATAAGGTTCTCCAATTACAGAATGAAATTGATTCTCATAATAATGTAGACACCAGCATGCTAGATGAAACATCTCCCCAACATTTAGAGGAGAACGAGATCAGCGCTCTTTGTTGGGCATCTTCTGATGGGTCCATCCTTGCTGTTGGATACATAGATGGTGATATTTTATTTTGGAATACATCAGTAGGTGCCTCCGGCAGAGACCAACCAGCTGGATTGTCTCGAAATGTTGTTAAGTTACAGCTGTCTTCCGCTGAAAAGAGAATTCCTGTTATTGTCCTACATTGGTTGGCTAATAATAAATCCCGTAATCATTGCGATGGTCAACTTCTTATTTATGGTGGTGATGAGATAGGGTGTGAAGAAGTTGTCACGGTGGGTTATCAAACATGATGTTTCATGGATATTGCATTCAGAGTCATTTCTCTGTCAGTAATTACTTGTTAGATGTTTGCTATTAGAGAAATAGTAATATATTTAATTTGTCAGATTCTTTCTGTGGGAATTTAAATTTATACTATAAAAAGCATTGAAATCTAGTACTCTACTCAAGTTTCTATACAAATTTTTCTTCCTGAAAAACTGAAATAAAAAGGAAATAGTGTTCTCCATAGGTTTGTTTGGAATGAAATAAAATTTTTGAAGATTGGAAACAGGACACTTACTAATTCAAGGAACGTGGGTAGTTACGAATTTCCTTCATGCTTTTGGACATTTTTCAGGCAAATTCTTTGGGAATGTTATTCCCACATTTTCCCTGCTAATCAAATGTTCATATAATATAACTTCGCTGTACCTTTTTTGCAATCCACATGTTCCTAGGCTTGTATACTAGTCTCAGAAGTTTATCTGAGACAAGCTTCAATATTTCAATATATTTGTAATACAATCTTTTGCAGTGGAAGTTTGACTTTTTAATTTGATAGTCACTTGGGTACCAGTTGTTTGATATGTTATAATATCCCTTTGGGCTTTGCAGGTTCTGACTCTTGAATGGTCATCTGGAATGGAAGCTGTGAAATGCACTGATCGTTTGGACCTCACTCTTACTAGTTCCTTTGCAGACATGATTTTAATACCATCTGCTGGGACAACAAGGAGTGATGAAAATGCTGTTCTTTTTATATTGTCAAACCCTGGATGCCTGCAAATTTATAATTGTGCCGACTTGTCTTCCTCCATGTCACATCCTAAAAAGGGACTGCATCCTGAAAAGGAACTACTGGACTCTGCTGTAAATTTTCCTACGGGAATACCAACTGTTGATCCTCTGATGACTGTGGCAGAACTTTATAATTTATATGGAAACACAGAGGCACTGTCCAAGGTAATGTATATCTCTGCATAAACATGCAACTCCTAGGTCTTCTCTGATATCTTTTGGAAACTTTCAATCTTGCACATAATCTAATGTTACGCTTTATCTTTGATAAGATAGCTGCACTGAAGCAGTCCAGTTCAAAGCTAACGTTGCCAAGGGGTATAAAGTGGCCCTTGACTGGGGGTGTATACAATCATCTATCCTTTGGTAAAGATAACTCGATCCTTAGAATCTATGTAGCAGGCTATCAGGATGGATCAGTTAGAATATGGGATGCCACCTATCCAGTGTTTTCACTCCTCTGTGTTTTGACAACTGAGGTTAGAACAAAGCCAAATTCAATGAAATTTTCCAAGTTATGTATAATGGAAATAATTTCACTTTCTTCTGGGTCATGAGTATGCTAATGCTTGTGTTCCTCACGTAAACTCATTTGTTATTATTGGCAGATTAGCAGTTTAAATTTGGGTGATTCCAGTGCTTCAGTGACCAAAATTGATTTCTGCTCTTCCACTTTGAGATTAGCAGTTGGCAATGAATGTGGTCTGGTCAGAAATTTTTCTTGCATATTCAGAGGCTCAATTTACCCTTGTTCATTATTTATTATTTCCTTGGTTTGATCTCATGCAGGTCCACCTGTACAACCTCTGTAGCAGTGATGAAACAAGCTTCCATTTTGTTACAGAAAATAAGCATGAAGGTGATTCAAAACTGCTAATCACTTTTTTTCTAATGAAGCCTCTTCGCTGGGAGAAAATTTGATGGGCAATAAAGTCCTTCTCCCAATTCCTGACAGTCAGTTGGACCCTGTCTTAAATTGTGATGGGACTCTATATAAAAATAGTGGCAGGCAATAAGTTCATACAGAACAGAATATTCAATCCGGGGCCTGCAATTTTAACTTTAATATATTTAAGAATTTCACTGAAGTACCCAACTACTGCTTCTCGATCCAAAAAATGTTATTTTTGAAATGTCTGGAGTTTTATAAATATTTAGCTGAAGAATTTACTTTGTGTGCACTACATGCTAGGCTGACCTTATTTTTGGATAACCTCAAAAGGGAAGGAAAATATTAAATGTGGTAAAAAGGGACTAATATGTCTAATCCTTGTGTGGCTGTCATCACTGTCAGGTTCAATATGTTTTCTTGACTTAATGTTGATTGCATGTTTCACAGTTAGTAATTTCGCTGAAGTTCAAGGACCGAAGCATGAAGCTGTTTTTAGCCTTCTTAAATCAGGAGTTCAAGCACTTGAATTCACAAATGGTGGCACAAAACTCCTTGTTGGATATAAATGTTCTCGAGTGAGTAATATTTGTTTAGGTTTCTTTTGGTTAAAGTATTAGCGAACACTTTGATTTGTTTATCTATTTATTTTCGATCAATGGGCCTCATGGTGGGGGCAGTGATCCCTCTCCTAGATCCTGCTTCCCCCTGAATGTGTCCATAAAGATTTTAATCCCTGATCATTTTGATAAAAAGCAGGGTTGTAGCATTGGGTTTTGAAGCCTTTAGCCCACTTTCACATTTTGTTATTTATTAAGAGATATTTAAGCATTGAACATCCTTCTTTCAGATTGCGGTGCTTGATGTGAATTCATTATCTGCTGCATTTATAACAGACTCCGTATCCAACTCTAGCTCATCACTGATATCAGTACTCTGGAAAGCTTTTGCTTTTGGTCCAGCTAAAAGCTTAAATCAGTCTGGATTAAAAATTCCAGATAATTTTGCCGGGGAATTTCTGTTTGTGTTAACCAAGGATGCAAGGATTTATGTTGTTGATGGTAATACTGGTAAAATAATTTGCTCAAGGCCAGTACACCCAAAGAAACAGTCATCTGCAATTACTATGTATGTTATAGGCAAGTATTGCTTGTCTATGGCTATTGATATTTTTCTTTCTTCTTATACTTATTTGCTATTGGGTTTTTCTCGTTTTCACTTCAGATATCAATGCACATGATTCACGGTCAATGGATGGAGAACATTTGCCCAAAGATGATAGTAACGAGCTTTCTGGGGAACAAACTACTCAGGGGAGCAATAGATGCTATACTGAAGACCACTCTGCTGATAAAAATCTCTCTGGAGAAAGTTCGAAGGAGTCATTTGTCTTGCTGTGTTGTCAGGATTCTCTACGTATATACACTATGAAGTCTGTAGTTGAAGTGAGTACCTTAGTTTTACTTCCTATGTTGTTGGATTCTATTTTTCACGAACTAAAATGTTCTTTTTATATCAGGGAGAAAACAAGTCTATTTTTAAAGTCAAACTTGCTAAGCCCTGTTACTGGACCACTGCTTTCAGAAAAGATGGGAAACTTTGTGGACTGGTGGTATTCTACCAGACAGGAGAGATAGAGATCAGGTAAACCACTTTTTAAAATTTTGCCTTGTTAACTAAAGCTTTGATTAAATTCCTAACTATAGTGTCAACGAAAACTCCAACTGCCTGATGATTATTATCATTATTTTTTTATTCATGGAAACTAACTTTAGAATTCTGTATATTCTTTTTCTCAATGACTAATGAATATGTAAAGAATAAAAACACAAATGACAGGAAGCTGTGGTAATGGCCATCTTTGTGCAGATCTTTGCCTGACCTAGAATTGGTGAAAGAATATTCATTGATGTCTGATTTAAGGTGGAACTTCAAGGCAAACATGGAAAGGATGATCAGTTCTACCGATAATGGGCATATTGCACTGGTAATATCATATACATCTTTTCAATTCAACAATCTAATTTGTTCAAAAGTTTAACATTAGGATTAAATTGAAGATATCCATTATGAGGCAAATACATAGAGCTTTCCATATTGCCATATCTTCCATAGTACCATATGATAATATCTTTTAATCATGAGTAATATGTGCAGGCAAATGGGCGTGAAGTGGCATTTGTTTCTCTATTGGCTGGTGAAAATGATCTCAGGTATCCTTACTGTGTTCATTAGTCAATGCCATTTCACCTCTGCTTAATTGAGCCTCAGAAAAGGTTAGAAAGGGAATTAGAATATGCTGAATGGACTGGGTAAATTTTCCCAGGATTCCAGATTCCTTGCCCAGTCTTCATGATGAAGTGCTTGCAGCTGCAGTGAAGGCTGCAATAAGCGTTTCCTCAGATTCAAAGAAAAAACAGGTTTGAATGATTGATACTATTAGTTTCACTTTTCATGCTTTATGATTGTGATATTCTGTATTTCATACTAAGCGCTTGACCGTGGAGCTACAGGGAGGCAGTCCTCGCCTTTTAGGTGGTATCGTTAAAGGACTTAAGGGTCGAAAGTCGAATCATGCGACATCTCTTTCTTCCACTTTTAAATCTGATTTTAGTCATCTGGAGGGCTTTTTTATGAAGAGCCCATTTCCAGAGACATCTACAATTGCAGATGAACCAGAGATTGCTGAGCTTAATATAGGTTTCACTCACCTCTCTCTTTGGCTTTTTCTTTATTTTTCATTTTTTGTCTTTAGAAGTACTACCCTTTGTTGTTTAGCTTCTGCAAGGCTTTGCTTTTCTTTGTATGCTATGTAGCTCAAACTGACTGTGGACTTGTGCAGATGACATTGAAATTGATGAACCTATGCCTCCGGCACCTACTTCTTCATATGAAGCACATGCTAAAGATAAAGGTGAAAACAATATGTTGCCTTTTATGTATAGCTGGATTTGGTCAAGCGTTAAAGTATTGATGGTTGTCCTGCAGGCAAGAAATGTGAAAGGGAACATTTATCAGATGGGGATGTGGATGCAATGCCTAGAGTCAGAACAAAAGAAGAAATCATAGCTAAGTATAGAAAAGCTGGGGTAATTCATGTGTTGCTTCTTTCTAGATATACTCTCGTACCTAGTTGGAGCTGTTCTAATGGTTGTCCTACTTGATCTGTTGTCTTGATCCAGGATGCCTCTTCAGTGGCTGGAGAAGCAAGAAACAAGCTTTTCGAACGCGGAGAAAAGCTTGAGGTGGATTCATATGTTATACATGATTTGGAATATTTCCCAATTAGATCATCCCTCATTTTTATCATTTTTATCTTGGAATTTCCGATCATTCCTAATGCTTGAAACTCCAAAGAAACGGCATATATGGACTGGTAGAGATGAATGTGTGTTGTTATTGACTTCTATACCCAGTGATTCCTATTTGGAGTGTGGAACTGGATTGTGTGTGAAAGGGTGTGCAGCACCTCATCATTGGGAAAATATGACAAATGCTTAAAAATTTCTGGCTTTGTTGCGGTCTGTTTTTTAGCAACCTTGAGTATCTTATATAATTAGCCTTTATTCTCATCTTTAGCCTTCAATGGCTCTCCATAATTGCTTTACATGCTAAAGGGTTTATCATCTATTATGGGTTGCTTGCTTCTCTTTTATTCACGTAAAATTTGCTCAAAATGATATTTGTATGATAATCTGTAGTTACTAAAGTATAATTGATCTTCACAAGGGTTTGAATTTGAATGTTTCTTGGAATCATAACCATGCCAATGACCTTTTAACGAACATCTACTTTTTTCTTGGTTCAGAGAATTAGCAGACGAACTGCGGAACTGCAAAGTGGAGCTGAAGACTTTGCATCATTAGCCAATGAACTTGCAAAAGCAATGGAAAATCGAAAGTGGTATCATATATAATACCAATTTTGTCCTCTTCAACTCTTCACGTAATGGAATTTATCCCGTCCGATGGACGACTGAAGCTCCATAGTCAAAAATCAGATGGATAGACATCATTGCTTCGTAGATCTCATCTACTATAGATGAGGTTCTGCTGCAGAGATATCAAGTCTTTTTTTGCCACTGATATTCCAGAGCAAGGGAGGCTAAAGTTGTTCCTTTGTGTGTTAAGAATGTTTTTGCCTGTGTTGTCTGGAATCATTTTCAAATAATTTATTTATGGTGATGTTGAGATTTTATTACATCAAAATGCACGCCTGTGTATACATATATTTTTTGAACAACGTATATAGAAGTGAAGTTGTGGAGTCGACTCGTGGTTAAAAATGAAATTTGACCAATGTGTGATAGGACCTATGATGCACTTACAGATACGTGTGTTCAACACGACATATGTCGGATACGTCGATACATGATTTTTCAAAAAAGTACGGCCACGATACATCATTGATATGTTTTTAATTATCTAAATTTTTTCATTTTATATAGTATAAATTTAATGTTATACTTGTTAATTTTTCTTATTGAAATATTTTAAATTGAGTATATATTAGTTATTTATTAATAATTTTGAGTAAAAAATATATAATATTTCTAATTAAAAAAAAAAAGATCATGCAAAGTATTCGAGAGTGTCGGATACCAACTTATGTCAGACTTGAACACACTAACTTAATTGAAGTGTTCAAACCTAGCATAGATGGACATGCTAGGTTTGAACTTTCAAATGGTCAACTATGGGAAGTCCGCCTTTATTTATGAAATTTTGAATCCACATAAACTTCATCGAATAAGAAGATTTCATCATGCTAATGACAAACTTACAAAAATATCAGAAATAAATTCTAGATTTTCCTACCGTGTCAAATAAGATTACAAGTTGAATATGCTAAGTCTTAAAAATTGTTCCATTAAATAAAAGTTGTATTAAGATAATATATGTGACCAATTACCTATGTATGGTCGTACTTGAACCAATAAGCGCTAGCACAAACAAACAAATCCAAAAACACTATTTCTTATGCATAATAATTATTTTAATTAATCAACATACTGATAAGTAGAAATTGGAGCATCCACTTATTATCAAGTTCCTTGTAAAAGTTGTGCACATGAGTGCCCGACAGGGTTTTGTGCACAATAAAGTCACTTTGACTCGCTCGGACAATTAATACTGTGTGCCTTTCACTTATTGAATGAACCAAAAGAAATTTCCTTGTGTTTGGACAAGCTTGGAATAACATTTGTAAAAGAATACTGTTATTTGTAGTTGCGCACTACACAATTGGCATGATAGTTCACATTTTCGTCCAATAAGTGGAGTTAGCATAAGTACGGGTTGAGTCACTAATTGGTGACATTACTATCCCAATTCTAAAATTTTGCGATGTTAAATTTTCTTTAAATGGCCACCGTTACATTACCATAAGGTCAAATTTTCACCACGTGATAGATGAAACATGATCAACTAAGGTGATGGCCAAAAATATATGACTAGAACTTGTACATTAAGCACTTGTTTGGTAAAGTTTGTTTGCTATCAAATTTTACTTTTAACATACATTTAATTGAGCTCACAATTTTTATTCACTTTTCACCACTCATATAATAAGATCTACCTTTTTTTCCTATCAACTTTTAGTAATATCATACATTCCCTAAAATCCATCTTGAAGTGCATTAAGTCCCGTGTGATGTTTGCTAAGGTGATCTATTATAGTGTATGGTTTAAATTAGGAAAAATTATAGGTTCATATAAAATTATTTTTTTGAAAAAAAAAAAAAGGACAGTTGAAAATGAATTTGAAGAAAAATGATTTTAAAAAAAAATCACTTTCAAACAAACTGTAAGTAGAAGCCATATAGTATTTGTTAAATACATAGTCGATAAATTATACGTCACTGAATCACGAGGACTCGTGATTTTCACATTGTTAGAAGTAGCTGTCGAATAAAAGATTGAAATTGTTGTCTCACTCAAACAAAGTAACTAGACGGTCTGATATTTGCAAGACTATATCTAAAAGCAGTCCACCCAATTAAGATTTGTAACTTGTGGACATTGATGTCTACCTAACAAAGACATTCTAGTACTCGACTGATAATTAATTGGATGTGTTCTTCACCAACTAGCAATTTGAATGAAATTATTTGTATTTACTCAACAAAAAAAGATTATTCACTTTTAGAGAATTTCGACAAAAACTATATTTAATTGTAAATTAGCACTTGAATTTCCATTCAAGAGTTGTTCAGTTGCTCGATGACCGGATTTGAGAGGTTTATTTTTTTTTCTTGACATCGCTCTTGGACAAATCATCTTGCTGCAAAACCTTCTCAGAATAAATCTAATGAAAGACCACAACGACGACTACTTGAAGTTATAACAAATACTAGTCGATATATATATGTACTATGTATATAAATTATTATTTATTTAATGCATGACAATGTGTATACAAGTTGAAATAGAAGTAGGTTCATGTAATGAAGTATGGAAAAAAAAATGGTTGGGCAGATTTATTAATTAATTTTAACATAAAGCATGACACCTCAAACAAGTAGGTCATTGAGGTATAGAAAGATTGAAGTGAGAATTTAATATTAAAATCTTCAAATTAATATGAAAATCAAATTCACTCAAGCTACGTTTTCGACCACCTTTTTCCTCTATTTTTTATTATTATTATTTCTAATAATTTGGGTGGACATGGGCGAACGCATGTGAACATGAACCACACCAATTTTGAATTGAATTCACTACCAATTCAAGCGGCTGCTTACCATGTGATTGGATTATCTATATTAATATTGGCACATGGTTTAGCCATTCTTGTTGTACAAGATAATGCCATCAAATTAAGGACCTTGTACTTAGGTGGCAAATGATGATAAAAATAATATTTATTGACATAAATAAACTTGGATGAACTTGCTTTATTATTAACCAAATTGAATCTGGCCTAGAATAGGTTTTTGGCTAATACGATTCCCATTAATCTTTTAGAGATTATTTTAATGGTTCGTTATATTATTTCACATGTACCATACTGATAAATGTATTTTGTACATTTATTATGGGCCTAAAATATAGATATTTGGTAATTCTTCTGACAATATATATCATAAATTGTTGTATTTTATGTTATATAGGTAAAACTCAATGATTGAACGAGGAATCGAAAGAAAGAAGTGAGAATTGGTGAAAATGGAAAAAATTCAAAGTTCAAGGACTAAATTGTAAATATTTAATAGTTGATTCGGACACAAGAAGATACTTTGAAAATTGCTATGAGACGATTGAATGGAATTGTACTAAAAAAGGAATTGAATATGATCAAAATATTATCAAAATCAATTTTCAATCGTACAAGTTATATTCTAGATTTTTAGCTGAATATTGAGACTCGGTTTTGACACAGTAAACGTCCAAATTGGAAAACTTCTATTTCTAGAAAATTTGTAACCATTTGAGCTTGATTTTCAACGCACTTTGAATAGTCTCAATCGAATATCGAGAGAGAAAGTTATGGCCAAAATACTGACTATTGTACAAAGACAAAAAATTCGCGCGCGAAAACAATTTTCCTTATTTGATTGGAACTCTTTTGGAAACCAATTTGGACGTGATTTTCAACCAATTTTCTACTCCTACAAATACCTAACAGTAGAATACATATTAGAGACCTCTCATATACATCTCATGCTCTAATATTTTTCAATTATTATCATCAAATGAGGAAGAATCATAGTATTTGTGAGAGAATTGAAAGGGGCTAATCAAGTGAAGATTCGAACTTGATTTTTGGGCAAAGAAGAGAAGAACAAGTGGAAATTCATCAAGAAATCATTGAAGAGATTCAAAATTTCAAGATTCATCTTCATATTCTCAATTTATCAAAAATCCGGATTATGTCTTTTCACTTAAATATGATTTTTTTGTAATTTCGATATGTTAGGCTAGTTATATACATTGTTAGGATTAAATGAACCTTGTCATGAGATTTTTGGTGATAATTAATTATTTTGACGACTAGTTTTCTTAAATATTTATTATTGTATTCACCGACTTTCAATTAATTAACTACTAATTGAGATGATTTATTATATTCTATTATTATCGAGAGAGATAATAAGTTTTTAGTTAAAAATAATGAACATTGTAAAGTCCGATAAGGGGATAAAGATATACATATATGCTTTACATGATTTTCATAGGTGTTATAGATCGTTTAATACATTTACCATATTTGCATCTTTCATCGATAGATAGGAATGTCACATGAGGATAATAAATTTGATAACTATCGAGAAAAGTTTTCAATTACATTAGGAACATTGATCAACAAGAATGACTACAAATGATCATTTTAATTCATTGTGCTAAAATGAATTAACAAGGGGGATTCAACATCTTAGCAATACTTTCACATATTTTTTTTTTTTAAAAAAATCAGTTAAATTGCTTTCTAATTTAATTGATAGTTTAGATATTAGTATAGAAAACTCAAAACATGTTTTCTATTTTAAGGTTACTATTAATTTGCAAACTTGATTGAATACTTAGTCTTTGTGGATTCGACATTCTACACACCATTATATTACTTGTTCGCGATCTCGTTCACTTGCAGGAAATCAATCGATCACATACTCAAAAGTTTTTTTTAAATTAACAAAACATATGGGAAGATCTCACATTTTCTAAAAGGAATTAATATTCTTTTTAAATTCATTTTATTAATAGGTTTTTTTTTTTCGTTATCCATTAATTTCATGAATGAATTTCCCTAAAAAAATAATGATTTCTAAGCAAGACCTAAATTATGTGATAATATTTAGGTCAAGATTGATGAGTCATTTGTACAATTGCAGATGCAAATTCTACCACAATTATTACCTGCCTAGCGCTGCATTGCAGCCATAGCTTGCATTCTCATACCATTAAGCTGAATGTAAGACCATTAAGAAAAACAGGTTCTGTACGTTTCTCCTTCTCCTTCTTATTAATAATAATAAGAGTATTGCATATTTATATGCTCTCTCTTCACATTTAGCCTGGCTTGATTTCCATTATTTCGAAACTCTATTTTTTTTCAAACTCATTTTCAGCCATACATTTTCATAATAAAATATTTTGCACGTGAATTTAATTTTTTTTTTCAACTTTTTGACTACTCATTCTTCAAAAATTCACCATTACAAAATTCATTTTGATGAAATAAACCAAATGAATATTTTCCGCAAATATCTCTAGTATTTTTCAAATTGTTATTTAGCAAGTTGTGCATGCTTAAACCCTATTTGGTCTAGTTAAAAAATTTGATTAAAATTTAATTCAAAATTAATAATTAATTTTAACCACAAATTGTATGAGATCCACTACTTTTTCAACCATACATTTTATCAACTTTTATCAAAATATATTAAAAATCTAATTTTTATCTGAATCAAATATGAGATAGCTAAATTAAAATTTTCACCCTCTAAAATAAATAGTTATCAATAGCCTGTTTATTAATTTTTCTGTCGATCATTAATTTTTTAAAAAAAATTTACGAATTATGTTAAAATCATAAATTATTATTACTTCATTTTTTATGCTGAAAATTATATCTTCTCCAAGTACAATAGTTAATAAGGTCACGTGGGTATATAATTTTGGACATGTTTGCCATGTGATATAAATCAAAAAGCAAAATTGATGTCGGCCAAACATTATCTTTTGACTTTCTTTTAGTGCTGTCAATGGATGCTGTTCCAATTCTTACATATTAATCAATGAACAAATATCATAATTGGTATACCATCTTATGCACACATTTGAGCAGCACTTTTTCTAAAAATCTCCTAGAAAACAAAATAATCTTGTTGGGTCGTGTTAGAAAGTTGCTAATAAATCGCGTAATAAAGAGTATAATTTAACGTGATATTTATGCTACAATATGAGTATTGTTTATTGATGATTCTTCGAGAATTATTTATCGTGCTTAAATCGCTAATGAAAAGAAAGGAAGAATTTGAACCACGAGAATTTTGACATTATGTTATATTCTTTTTAATGTGTTGTTTGTAAGTAAAAACATCAAGAAGGCATTAATTGTCCATATACATCGTTGATAGATAGATATATTCTTAAATTATTTAAATGGTGGTAAGGGTATCTTTCGATACATTTGATATTATTGTCATTGGTATCATTGATGTTGCGTATACTATGCATCTTCAATCATTTCGTTCAGAATCAAACTCTTATAGTAACATAAGCTTGTAAATTATAAAAGTAAAAATCAATATGTCTGTAAAGATATTTCGTATTAAACAACGTGATTAGGGTTTTGATTTTGAATCGACAATAACTACCAGTTCCACTTCAAAACGTATCTGTCATAAAACAATATTTGCATATGCAATTGATTTCTTGGCAAAGAGATAGGTATACATCTCATCCACTAATAAATACGTTGCTCTATTATGTCATGGTACCCTTTGGGCTTTATGAAGAGAAGGATCCATCTTATGTATTATTTGGAAGGTTGGGACATTCTCATTATGAAGAAATAATAATTCTCATGCGTCATGGGGATGTTTTTCTAAACATTCATTTAGTGAGTGTATGGGTTGGGGGTCAAGGGCGGACCTACTGCCCCCACTCAAATTTCAGATTTCCCGATTTTTCTTCAAATTTTTCGATTTTTTTAGTTTTTTTTTGTCCAATTTTTTGTAAGTTTTCATATTTTTCCAAAGTTTTTTGGTATTGCCCTCATTGGCCCCCGCTCGAATTTCAGATTTCCTGATTTTTCTTCAAATTTTTCGATTTTTTTAGTTTTTTTTTGTCCAAGTTTTTTTAAGTTTTCAGATTTTTTCAAAAGTTTTTTGGTTTCGTCCCCATTGAACTTCCTTCTTGGATCTGGCCATGTTGGGGGTGGACATCTAACGATAAGGGTATGCTTGGTAGGGTTTTAAAATAATCGAAAAAAAAGTTTTGGAACATATTTAAGTAATTTTTTGAAATTCCTTTGTTTGGTTAGAATGACTTTTAGATGAAAATGATTAAAAGTGACTTCCTCGAAAAACATTTCTACAAGAAGCAAAGAAAAAACAAAAACTCTATCAAAAAGGCCCTAAATGCATTATAATAAAGGTTAATTTGATAATAATGTAATTAGCAATATGTAGACAGTAGAAAATTTCTTCTAATGAAATAAGATTGACAACAAATTATAAAATGTGTTAATAAAATTCTGAAAGAATTCATATTTGATACGTTGAACTTAATCAAAATTATTTGAACACCTAACCGGTTCGTGTTTATTCATGTACATTCAATTCATTTTTTCTCAAACTCATTTTTAATAAAATAATTTTACACGTAAATTTAAAACTTTTTCCTTGCATTTTACTGACATATTCTTAGAAAAAAATTCTACAAAACACATTCTTTCAGAAAATGGGGCTCAAAGTTTTGTTCTTTGTCAAGTAATAAGAAGCCATTTTTAAATAATTTCTCGTAAATGCTCCCCAGATTTTTTTTTTCAATGCACATTTGGTCCCTATTAATTCTTTTACATGAACGTCCCTAATCTATGGTTTGATGTTTAATTAGACTCTCTTTTATTATGAAAAATACAAACGCACCATTAATTTTAATTAGGGAAAACTGCAGTTGAGTCCCTAACCTTTACAAAAGAAATTAAAAAATACAAACACACCATTAATTTTAGCTTACTGTTTCATTATCATCTGACAAAGAAATTAAAAAGAAAACATAATTCATAAATTAATTTTTTTATTTTTTATTTTTTTATGTAAACAAAAAAACTAAAAGATTGGTGAAAATTACAACATTTTATGTCATTTTGATATTTATTTAACATAATTTTATTCAAGTTTTAATTTCACGTCAAAAAGCAATTACATACACTAAAGCACGATAATTTAACTTTTTTTCTCTTCTAAGAATTTTAATCTATATGAATATTGTGATATAATTAGTACACTAATTTAAATATTGATCAATAAAGGTTTGGGAAATATTTGTGCTTTTCCAAAAAATTAGGAATTTAGCTGCAATTTTTCCTAATTAAAATCAAAGACACAGTGGTCTATTAAGAGTAATGATATTCAACTTTACTAAAGATAACCGATGATCATCTTTAATAGAGATTATGGATGACATGGGATGGGTTGGTTGCCTATCGAGATTTTTACCATCCCAACTTGACTCCATCCACGATTAAGGCAGGGGCATGTCCGTTGCCCCACCCCAAAATTTTCATTGTGCCGGTTCAAGCCTCTGTTTGGTACTGATTATTTTAATATAAGTTAAAGTCGATAATTCATTTCAAACACATATTTTATAGGTCTCACAACTTTTTAACCACACATTTCATCAACTTCTATCAAGATTTAATAAGAAATTGATTTTAATTTCCACCAATAAGCGGCCAAGGTGGGTCACTGGGGGACGTATTTTTCAGGTCAAATTGCTGTTTAGATTGATAGCATTATTCATATTATAAAAAGATAATAATTAATTAATTGCTTTCCGTCACATGCACTTATGTATTTTAAAGGAGAAAAATTACAACTAAAATTCTTCACGATGCCGAAAATTACCCCCATAATTTGTGTATATAAATGTGTCTCGTTCCTCCACTTAGTTCTCATCCATTAAGAACCACCCTCCACCGCCACCACCGCCGCCGCTGCCTCTCTTTACGTGACACAGACAATATGATTCTGGTTTTGATGTTCGTTTCACGTTTATAATCACGCTATGCTTGCTTCATATCCACCTTTGCAGCATGTGAAGTACATCTTTTATTGTACTTCTGCTTTGTCGTTTACATAGTGCTACCCTACCCTACCCTACCCTACCCCACCCCACCCATCTCCTTCCTCTATACATATTCATCTGTATATCTATATTTTCCAGTTGTCTGTGCGTTGTGAAATATGAGTTGCTTACAAAGCTGGCCAGAACCAGTAGTTCGAGTTCAACATTTGTTGGACAATGGGATAAAAGAAATCCCAGAATGCTATGTCAAAAAACCCTCTGAAAGGCCATATTTCACCGAACATGCTACCAGTGAAATAAATATTCCGGTGATCAACCTCCAGGACTTGTTCTCCGAGGACGACTTGCTCCGCCAGACAACCTCCAGTCTGGTGGACAGCGCCTGCCGTGAGTGGGGATTCTTTCAGGTGGTGAACCACGGCGTCAGCCACCAGCTGATGGCGGCCACACGCGAGGCATGGCGAGAATTCTTCCACCTCCCACTTGAGGAGAAACAAAAATATGCGAATTCTCCGAGTACTTATGAGGGTTATGGGAGTAGGCTTGGGGTTGAAAAGGGTGTTTCATTGGATTGGAGTGACTATTTTTTCCTTCATTATCTTCCAGTTTCTCTCAGGGATGAGAAAAAGTGGCCCAAACTCCCAGTTTCATGCAGGTAAATTTATTTATTTTTAATCACTCTAGTTGTACATGTTTTATTAATAACAAAAATAAAACAAAATATAAGCTTAGGAGGGAGGATCGGCCTGGCCTTACCTCCAGCTAAGTGTGTTCGACCTTTAATTTGATCACGTAGAAAATTATTTTATAATTTGGAGTATTAATTTTAGGTACAGAAATTTGATAATAGATATGTTTGGACATATCATTTCCCAATGAAACTATCATAGCTAGTGTGTGTTTTAACTTTTGAAGCACCAAGGTACATATGGGGCAAAACATATGAAATGTCATGTTTTGTTCCTTGTTTATAGGGAACATCTCATGTAGTCTACGTTGTTGATTTCTTTACTATGACCGACTCTTAATATCACCAAACTTATACCAAAAGGAAAAACGAAATAAATTAGACTTTTTTACGGGCCTTTTGAATTATAACTCAGATTAGGTGCAAGTAACTAAAATTTAATTGATTAAAGGAAAAATCTTTCTTTATGGGGAAAATTTAATTGTTAGTTACACGGAACAATATACAAAATTTCAGGGTTTTTTTTGGTCTAATACTTACATGTTCTGTTTAGTGAAAATGGGCTGTCTCGGTTTTTACTAGTTCTGTGCTGACAGCATTTGTACGGTGACTTTTTTGCTTTGTTGCCAACTCTCAATCAAAAACTGTCAAGTATTCCTGTAAAAGGCTGGCAGCTCTTTCCTTGTATACCTAGCAGGGCTCAAATTCTTTAAATTCTTGCAGGGAGTTGGTTGAAAAGTACGGCGAAGAAGTGGTTAAACTTGGTGGAAAACTAATGAAGATTTTCTCAAGAAATCTTGGGCTAAAAGAAAATTACCTGGAAGAAGCCTTTGGAGGAGATGAAAAGATGGGCGCATGCTTAAGGGTAAATTATTACCCTAAATGCCCAGAACCAAGGCTTACATTAGGGATTTCATCACATTCTGACCCTGGTGGCATCACCCTTTTGTTCCCAGATGAAAATGTATCAGGCCTACAAGTACACCATAAAAATAACTGGCTCACTGTTAAACCACTTCCTAATGCCTTCATTGTCAACATCGGAGATCAGTTGCAGGTTCTCTCTCCCTCTAAAATCAAATTTAGCCTATGCTTGAGCTCCATTTTTTTTTCCCGGTTGAAAATGAATTTCATACCAGTGAATGGTTAAACAATTGAAAAAAAGAAAAATTGGGTTTACGTGCAAAATATTTTATTGAAATAATGTGCAGTTGAAAATGAATTTAAGAAAAAAATGAATTTTTAGATGATGTAGCTCAAAAAGAAGGCTCAATAGTTTTTTGATATACATAAGTTACTACAAGAACATTTTAGTGACAATTCTCGATTATTTTTGGAAGAACGACCTAAAAAAGTTATAATAAAAATTTTTGTCACTAAAGTGAAATTTTTTGTTGTGAATTCTCATTTAAGAAATTGTTGGGTAAATTAACCAAAGATTATAATGAAGTTGAGAAGCAATAATGTAAACAATAAGGTTGAGAAGTTGATTATTCGCTCTCTTTTTGTCGAATGGTATTATATCCAAAGAATGAGTGCGATAGAAATATCTTGAATTGTCTCATCGAGATATTTAAAATAGTCCAACTAAAACATTATGCAATCCAAATTAATTTGTATTATCTATTGTTTGAGCTCATAACTCCAACATAAAATAACATTTCTTTGAAAAAAATATTTAATGTAGAAGTATATGATGTAGCAGTGACCGCGATAACTACGAAAACTTTTGTCTTGAAAAGTCTCCTCACAGCGAAATGCCGTTAAAAGTGAAATATTTCCTCTCAAATCTCAAACATTCGGTTGATTTTATACAATTACAGGTGCTGAGTAATGCAAATTACAGAAGTGTGGAGCACAGAGTGATAGTAAATGCAGAGAAAGAGAGGGTTTCACTTGCATTTTTTTACAATCCAAGAGGTGACATACCCATAAAACCTGCAGAGGAGCTCATCACAGAGGATCATCCCCCACACTATCCATGCATGACTTTTGATGAATACAGACTCTATATCAGGACAAGGGGCCCTTGTGGAAAGGCTCAAGTTGAATCCCTAAAATCCACACACTGATATATATATATATATAACTTCTTCTTGTCTTTAATTTCTAATAGTTATGTATGTATGTTTTCAGTGGAATATATTTGGAGTATTTTGTTCTGAGTTTTTAATTTGCAGTAGATTAAATGCAATCATGCAACTGGGGTATTATAATAATTCTGAATTTGCCATAGAGAATATATTAACTTTTGTATGGAGTGCTATTTAACCATTTTTGACAAAGTGGGGGATGAAAGACAAACTTTGTTAGAGGAATTTTGAAAATAGAGAGAACTTAATGGAAAATACAAGATTGAATCCAATTTAAATAACGATTATGCTAGGCATACTTAATAAATGCTATAATCGACAAATGGCGGCCCCTATTGGGGGGCGCCTGGCAGACCCTTCCCCAATAGGGGGTCAATTATGGCACTCATTATTGGAGATTATATATATATATATATATATATATATATTTGGCCTTGGCTCCACCCTTGACTATAATTAGGATTGTGTTCACACTGTCCCAACAAAATGATCGTATTAAATATTTATATGGTAAATGGCCTAAATGCACGTGTGGACGGTGCAAAGTACTTTCCATCCCAAACTTGGGTGTGTTTCACTATGTTACAACTAATTAATAACGCAATTACTTTTATGAAAATTAAAAAAAAAAATGTGTGATATGATATATTCCCTCTCAAAAATAGGAAGAACACAAAGTGGAGAAGTTCTTTAATAATTTACGTCGCTAATTATATTTCTATTATAACAAAAAAAATTTTTATTAGTGGCTAGTACTGGAGTCCCTTTACAAAAGAAAAATTCAAAAACCATTTTTTTTTTTTTTAAATTTTAGTTTTGAGTTTGTTGTTAACAATTTAACAATAAAAATACATAGCTAACGTATGAAAGTAATACCAATTGAAAAAAATCAAGGAAACCACAAATTATAAAATCCAATTTTTATTTTTTTTGGAGCTATAAACTTCATTCATCACTAATAGTCACCTGAAATAGCCGAGGCAGGAAGAAAAGAAAAGAAAAAAGAAATACAATCAGTTCAAACGAACGAAATTGACTCAAAAATAAAACTTATTACATAATTGACTCAAAATTTATTATAAATTGGAGTGTATTAGGCTGTCTTCCACTTCGAACGTAGTTCACTACTTAGAAATGTTACCTAAAATTCCTCGACAGAGTACCAAGTGCCTCACTTTCTTTCACAATGTGTAATTCCACTCACAAAAGATGTTACCTATTTTTCGGTAAAATTTAGTTTTTCTTTCTATTTTTTGTCCCCCATTCTGACAGTTGAATTTGCTATTTTGTAGTAATAAAATTGACATAAATCTCCACTCCTCCTGTTTCATGTGTACAACATTTGATGACGACAAATGTTTTCCCCATTTTTGGATTAACTAAGTACAATGCTCTTCAAGGATTTAAACACTTTTCTTCTCGAAACGAGGATGTTGGACCAAACTAAATTGAAAATAATTAGGAAAGAGAAACATACGATGTGTCATTCAATGATTCAATTCTTATCTTGTCGAATGAACTTGTTACATTATGTGATTTGAAAACATTTAAAGAGGACGGACATATTAAACCTTGGACTTGTTTGGCATTACTTTTGAGAAGTCAAAAGGAGTTTTTGAAACTCCAAAAATTACTTTTGAACCTATGTTGTTAATTTTGTAAAAATGTTAATTTTTTCTAATTAGAAAAACTTTAACTTTCTCTAAAAGGTCTTTCAAAACACGGTTTTTTAAAAAAAAAAAATTTAATTTTCAAATGTCAATTAAGATAGCTTCCTCAAGAAACTCTTTTACAATAAGTAGAAACCCGAAAACAGGAGCAACTGAATATAATAAGATGGCAACTAATCAGACACGAAATTAATACCTACCTTGTAGACACTACTTAGCACTATGTCAAACGGCTCTTTATACAACATTGTGACTCTCTTGTAGAATTGAGTATAATACAATATATTGACATATTTTGGATATTGAACTAGACTAATTGTGAATTGATTATGCCAGAGAAACGTGTATTTAATATTATTATTATTATTATTATTATTGTTATTATTATACGTTTGATTGTCTCTCAGTCCATGAAATTAGCTATACACAACCTATGGAAATTTAAAATATAAACTTTAATTCAAAAATTATTGATGATTTTATTGCAGTTTGCAAGCCGAATTATTGGAAAATTTAGGTTGGTTTATGAGATGAAAAATAAAATATATTAAAAAAATTACATTTTTTTCATTGTTGCAACCAATCATTAACATTTTAGAATTGACTAATTTAAACCCAATAATTGTCTAGCACTTAAATCGCACGTTTTATTGGACTTTATAAGTTGCATTCATGCGAGTAGATAGTCTACTTTTCCCCAATAAAATAAATAATACCGTTCATAAAAAGGCAAATTTATGCAGGTAAAAGAGACAAGACTTCACAATTATAAAGAAAGTGACACAATACAATTATTTGTGCAATAAATTTACAATTTGGTTTCCGTCACTATATTCTCTCTGGATAAATTTGGCTAAATTTTCTCCCAAACAAAATGATAATCTAATTCAATATATTTTGATTGGTACATAGCATTATTCATAAACTTTGACATAATTGCCATGTGGCCGGCTCCTATTGGGGCCCTTACAATTTGGTTTCCGTCACTATATTCTCTCTTGATAAATTCGGCTAAATTTTCTTCCAAACAAAATGATAATCTAATTTAATATATTTTAATTGGTACATAGCATTATTCATAAACTTTGACATAATGGCCATGTGGCCGGCCCCTATTGGAGGGGTGTTATGTCAACCCCTATGGATCATGCTATGTATCCTATTTGATTTTCTTAGGATCAATAGACACGATTAACTGCAATATAAAGTGCCACACTTGCAGTTTTAACTTTTAAGATATCTAGTATGGAGAGATTGAACCGAAATCTTCAATAAAAATAAATTAACTCTTCTAACTCATATTTTTTAATTTTTAGACGAAATAATTCAATTGATAATTAAAAATACATTAACCAATTATGCCTCTTTTTAATTTTCTTTAAACTAAAACTCTTTATTATTCATGCTCATTTTCCACTATATCTTTACACAATAAAATATTTTACACAAAAACTAAAATTTTACATCGAATAAAGATGAAACATATACCAATTTATAAAAGTTTGACTATTTCTCTTAATAAAGTTGACATTTTAAAATGGAATCACAAGTCTTAACAAGTTATCAGAATTCATTAAACTCTAACAAACAATTCGATACGATTAAGACTCAAAAAGTAAGCTCGCGGATTTTAAAATTGGTCTGCTAAAATGAACCACCATCTTGCGAGACATGTTAAGAGATAAAATCTCACATCGAATAAAGATGAAAACTTAAATCATTTTATAAGGGTTTGTACTACTCCTCTTAATAAAATTGACATTTTATGATGGAACTTCAAATATAAATATATTATCAGAGCTCATTAAACTCCAACGAATAATTCGATCAAATTAAGACTAAAAAATGAGCACAAGGATTTCACAATTATTTTGCTCAAATGAACCACCATCTTGCGGGGCATGTTATGAGATAAAATCTCATATCGAATAAAGATAAAAACATGCACAAAATTAACAAAACTAAAAGGTTAAGCATATTAGTGTTCATTCATTCAAAAACTTACAACTCGAAAGTGGTCGGGCAATGTGCTTGACCAAATAAAATATCATTACATCATAATGAGATAGATCGAGGGATACATAGCATGGGTGAGGAGGACCTAATCTATATCATCATGCTCGGGGGCCTATCAACTCGACATAAGCATGCCTATTTTTTGAACCCAGTGTACTTGTGCATCTCATTTTAGAAATTCACACATTGTACACGAACTCCTGACATGGATGCAAGTTGGCTTATGATATGTACAATTTTTGTACGACCCGACCACCCACGATCTCATGCTCGAAGTTATCATGACCTCGAGCACTCTCCCGATGATACTCCCAGTTTTGGTATCCCCGAAAATCACCCCTAACAAGTGAGTTCGAGGTATTCTCACCTACGCGTTGTCGGGGTTGAGGCTCCTCAAGGTAGTGTGTATAACCCCGAGGATGTGATTCAGTCTATTAACGAAATCACTAATGTCATTAATCTAATAGGACTCTACCATTAGAGTTTTGTGCTTATCAAACACTATCTCACAACTTCAATCGAGCAACAACTCATAGGCATGGAAAGACCCCCCAAGTGCTTTACAACTTTTTAATCAAATAAGGATGTTCAATTGATTTATCCTGCTAGGAAGTGTACTACTAGGATTGTACTACCTCTATCTATAAATACAAGGCCTTGGATCATTTTTCACTTAGGCTTTTACGTAATTTTCAGATTATAGCCTTACGCATAAATTCTCTCTTTAACTTAAATATCGGAGGGACGATGAGGAACCACCTCGATGCCTCAAGCTCGAAAATCAACAGATACGATTTTTAGTAGCTTCACTAACAAATTAAATTTTTAAATATATAATGCTTCAATTATATAGCATGGTATATGTAAAGGGATAATCTTGAAACTATAACAAACATATATATATATATATATAAGAGTTTGAATTACTTCTCTTAGCAACACTAACTTTTTAGGTGAAATCCTAAGTTTGAATATGGTATCAAAATTGATTAAAATTAAAACAAGTAATTTGATCCGTTAAAGCTCAAATAAGCATTTGGATTCTAAAACTGATTTGCTCAAACGAACTACCATCTTTAAAGCATGTTAAGAAATAATTCATATCGAATAAAGATCGAAAAGTAGATGACCATATAAAAATTTGAGCAATTTCTCTTAACAAAGTTCATCTTTTAATATAGAATTTTAAGTCTTAATATCTATCTAAATGATTTTTTGTATTTTAAAGATATTAAGAAAGAATTCCTTTGATTATGAGAAATATATAGTATCTATATTCACATCAATTTAATTAGAATGTCCAAATTATTTTTATTCGATTTAAATTATTGAACAAGTATCTATGTATTAAAAACGTCACATTTTAGTATTTTACAACAATTTATCACGCTTTTTTCCAGAAAAAATAATGCTTAGAAATGTCATATTGATAATTGGCATACAATTGGACTGAAATAACTTTCTATAATAGGTCTATCAAAGATCACTCAAAGTGGTAGTTTTAAGTGTTTTAAGTTCGATTATAAATAGAGGAAGAACTCAAGATGAGGTAACACGTATGATTTTGAAAAGTTCTTAATTATTCAAAATTGTACTGACCATAAGAAATTCTCCATCTCGATGATTAAGTACAAACCAAATATGATCTAAAATACATAAAGATCTCGATTATTCAAGATTGTATAAACCACATATCATCCCGTCTTCATGATTAAATACAAATCGAACATGAACTAGATGGATAGATTATCACTCGAAGTCTATAACGTAGTATGGTCAATATTATTTGGAAAATACTATAATCTGACCATCATAACAGTGCCAATATTAGTTTGCTGCAACATTTGACCTATTTTAGAGGTTTGTATAAAGAAGATGGCAGCAATGAGGACTGCAAGGTGCCAACACTCCATGGACAAAACCCTATTTCATCATTTGCTGCAAATGGATTTCCTTCAAGAGGAAACAAATTAAAATTTGGTGGAATTTCTTCATGGATTTTGATCTTTTTTCGTGCTCGAAATTCATCTTGGAATCCCTTTGTTTCAAATTCATAATCAGTTTCAAATTCCTTTTCATTTGATTGATCAGATTCTTCACTTAGAGAAGGCAGTGATAGTACAGGGGAAGAATGAGGCTTGTTTGGCTTAGTACTAGGTACCCCATTCTTGTATTCCTCGAAAATACGGTCCATAAATCTTCTTTGTGCTTCAATCTTCATTTTCAAGCTCTTTTGAACCTATAGAAAAATGAGTTTACGTACATAATTTTCTTGTTATGGGAATCTTGTTGGTGAAATAAAGGTATTCTTATGCAAATTCACTTAAGCTGCACAACGTTTTATTTGAGTTGTTTCGTCTTGAACAAGACAATTCACGAAATTTCGTTGTGCTGGTTCTTTGATTTTTCTTTCGTGCCGAGCAATTGAATCTCCTTAAAGAGAGACTTAATTGTTTATGAGTGAATGAATTTTGATATCGATTTTGTAAATTTTATTTACCTCAATTTGATCGTTCCATCGTCTATGTGCTTCCATTTGCATTTTTAGTGCTTCATTTAGCTGAGCACCTCTACATCAACATCGATATACATATATTACTATTAACACGGTGAAGTTGAAGAAGCAAATATTGAAAAATCTTCATATTAATAAACAAAAAACTCACGATTTCATGCTGAAATTTGGCAATTCTTCTGATATACTTCTTCGTTCAATTTTGTCTTCTGTGCGTCACGAGATATAGAATTTTATATTTAAACCATGAGAAATTTGGGAAAACAAGAATTAGAAAATAATCAAGTCGACTCACTGTGGCCACCTTCTGGGGTGAATATTGACATCCTGTATTTCTGTAAAAGTGATGAAATACTCACATTATAGTATGTTATATTTCAAGGAAATATGTTTATATATTAATTAAAAAATGAAAAAATAAATGATACTTGATTCAAATGGTTGTCGATTGAAGCGGCGGTAAGTGAGTTGAGTTCAAAATATTGTGAGACAGTTCGATTTCTATCTAAAACTAGTATCACATGAAAACAATTCCACATGGTATGTTGATATCGGCATGCATTCATAAATAACGTTTGGTTCGGTATTTTTTGGATAATATTATAGTTTAATATGTGTACAAAACAACTAAAAACTAAGTCATAGTCCCAATAAGTTCATAGTTAGTTGTGTGAATACTTCTTGGTCTCTTCCAATTGCTGCATATATGGGAAGAGTATACTATATGCGGACACAAGTGCTAGATTACGTGAAGACTAAGCATACTCTCCCTCAACCTTGATCGACCGTCACGGTAAAGTTGACGGAAGATTGGATCGCCTTAATATTCACACTATATAACCGATCTGGTAGGGAGCCATTTTTCGTATACAAGAGACACGTGAAGAAAAATAATTGTATTCTTCTACGTTATCGTGAAAATCTGTAACAAGTGAACATGACTCTTTAAATTGAGGTTGAACCTGAACCACTGTAATATTGTGCTTTTGCTCCTTTTTTTTTTTTTTTTGGTTGCTTTTCTAATTATTGTGGCTCTCAAAACTAGAGATGAAGAGTTTAATCCATAAAAAGTTGGATAATGCATGTTTGAGAGAGAGAGAGAGAACCTGTAAGTGGCTTTTCACATGATATATAGTTAGTCCTGGAATTGCCATTGCTTTCAGAATTCCTTTTGGTGTAGCCCCTGGATGATTATAAAGTGCAAATAGAAATTTATTAAGCCTCACAAAACCAATGAGTACACATTAACTTACATAATTTTTTTATAATCTCACGTACTATCTGGTCCACCGATCTGATTAACTGCTTTCTCGAACAATTCATGCAATTCGTTCGTCCATTTTAACCGCTCTTTCAACGCGCCGGTCGACCGACTGGAGCCCATGTTGCAACCAGGTGACCTTGCAAACCTGTCAGGCAAGGAATGAGTAATAGTGCTCCACTTAAAAAGAATATATTCAGATAAAAACAACAATGCAGAAACAAATTTCCAGGAAAGATATAAGCAGGCGATAGCACTAAGATGAGATGATACGTGCAGAGATACCATGAAATGTCTGCAACTGACGGAGCAAACCAAGAAAAAAGAGTCCAAAATTCCCAAATTTCAAGCTCATTCTCTTGTTTGTATCACCTGGTGAAAAAACCTAAAAATTACAAACAGGAACGTGTTTCAAAATGTCAGATAGATTCGTAATTTTGCTGCTTGCACAGTATGAAAATCTTCGATAAAAACAAATATACAAGACAGAGGAGGGAATGGGTCTAGGCATTTGTCACTTCTCTGCCTGAGTCATGAGAAATTTCTCTTCATTTCGACCCAAGAAAACATGACTCGCAAACAATATAATATTTAGAACATGTCAAGAAATCAAAGATCCTACTGCAATCAACTGTTATAAACCTCACGAGAGATGTCAATTACAAATAGTAGAAAGGTAATATTGCTATATAAATTTGTCAACCACCAAATTAACACTACAACTCCTCAGTTGATTTAGTAACCAATCACTACTGCCTGTTTCGCTTCGTGCAAGAAGGACATTTGTATTGTTTTATATTCTCGGCTTTAGCAGGAGTTATCTTCACACATTTGCCATGGAACCACTGTTCACAAATGTCACAGCCAATCCAGAACTCGTCTGCGTCGTAATTTCCACCACAGCTTCCACATAGTGTTTCGCTATGTTCATCGTCCTCCTCATAGCTTTCATCTGCCAGTTTGGGGTTGCTCTTCATCTGACCATCACTAGATCGCTGCAAGGAATCGAGCTAAATCAATTGCAGGTCTAAGAGCAATCAAACATCGTGATCATGGGGAAGCTCAAAAGCTAAATGAAATCCTTGGAAGAGGTCAGGGTGCAACAATACACTGCTTCAGCCAAAACTATGTTTTGACAAGTATCAGCACCTAAATCTTCTTGTGAAATTTAAATTAATTTCACCTGTGCCTTCACCCAACCTTAGGTTTGCCTCAGGAACAAAAATAACAGAATCCAGAAAAATTATATCTATAGTGAGACATATATGTTTGAGCGAACCCTACCTTTTTGTTGCCTCTGGATCTGCTTCCGCTATCTGCGGTTGCCTTGTCTTTTACGGGCTTCCTTTCAGTCACGACTTCAAAGACTGTGGGCAGCTCATTGATCAAGCTGAACAGGCGTTTCCTGCAAGAATAGATGGATAGATAGATAGATCCTCATAATAAATCACAGGCCATAAGTGTGGTTCCTTGTGTGAAAATGCAAATCCCAAAAAGAAAATCTATAAAAACATTTAACCACAATTGATGCTAGTAATTCATCTGTAATCAGAAGTTAGCAGTCCTAAATGAAAGCAAAAACTAGCAAAAAACTGCACACGGGTATCCACACTGAAACACCAAATATCAATACTTTAGAATGCTTGTCTTGACTTGTCTCCTGGCTACACGTCATGTGATATGCACCGGAGCAAGGAGGTAAAATAATTTTATCGAAGTCATTTCAATGTGTTCAAGTTCCCACATACTTCCGCCAAACTGTAATTCAGGGACTGGTCCCAGTATATATGCACTGCTACAAAGTCAATTAGTTCAACTGCAAAAAGCAAAAGATATAGATAGTGCCATCAAGATCATGAGCCCGAAACACTTTTGAAGCTTGTGGTCGGAGTAAGATAGAAAATTATTGGTATGTTATGGAACAAATTAGATACAAAGCATTCCTGGAAGACATCAGACGTGTATAAATGAAGGAGAATTTGAAGCTGTGCCATTGCTACTTTCAAGGTTCTTTTAACAGACTTTTGAAGCTTGTGGTCAGAGTAAGAAAGAAAATTATTGGTATGTTATGGAGCAAATTAGATAGGAAGCATTCCTGGACGACATCAGACATGCATAAATGAAGGAAAATTTGAAGCGGTGTCGTTGCTACTTTCAAGGTAATAACGCATTCATGTATCTTTTCCTCATTAGAGTTGTATTTCTGCCACTACAAGCGACCTTCTACCACATGTTTAGACAAAGTATAAACCAATAAAAGGTGAACGGAATACAGTAAATCAAAGATTTTGATGAGTTTGAGCTGGATACAACTTCAAATTGATCTCTCCAAAGACTTGACTCACTCCATTGTCACATCTGATAAAGTTCAATTACCCAGGACCAAAAAAATATCAATGTGAGGAAGAGTTTCAAATTCCTTTATCCGATATAAAAAACTAGCAATGCTTGAATTTTAAAGTCAGCCAAATGCAGATATATGTCGATCAATCGAGATCTACTTGCCCTATATTGTAATAACAATGCCCAATCATGGTCCAATAGAGTGAGAAATACTAAGATGACAGAAACTTAAGAATGTATAAAGTTTTGAACTTTGTTTGAGAACTAATAATGAGGTTTTCTTTAGCAGAATCAGTCAAGGTTGGAATGCAACAACGATAGTTTGTAAATCCGAGTGATAAACACTGCACAGAAAGATTTGCATGTACAATTAGCATTTCACATTTGTGAAAGTTCATCTATCACTAGAATATATTTCTAAATCTCTTGGTCATTATATAAGTAGACACCTCTCCAGCACTTTATTTGCCTCCACAGTTTTCATGACAGTACTTAAACCCTGACCTTAGTTTCTGCACAAGACAGTCCAAATTGATTTCTTTATTATGTTACAACCATGTCATAGACTACTTAAATCATTTGTATCTTTTAGACTTTTAGTCCACAGCAACAAGCAATATATGTAGCATCATAGAGATCCCTAGAAATCTTCATATAAATCGAACGACCAAAACTATTTTAAGCAGTCACAGAGCAGACAATATCTATTCATCCCGACTTAGCATCACCACCTCCTATGTTATCAACTTTTTTTCAATAAAAAAAAAAAAAAGAAAAAAAAAGCTCTTATTCTCTCGTATGAGCTTTCTAATATCTATGGACTGGTGAAACTTGCACAAGGCTAGTCGGCAGCATCCTCACCATCAAATGGTATGCAGAGATGTAACTTATGTGCATTGTCAGACAAGTCAACTAAACGTGTTGAAAGATATTAAAACTTGAAAAAGAGGATAACTATTTGAGGTCCTGAATATTCATAGATTACTACAATTTTTTACAGAATTCAGCTTCAAATAGAATGTTTTTTATCTTGTGTGTCACAGACATCATGCAGAATATAAAAAATATGTGTAGTGGGAAGTAAAAGGAAAAAGTATGATATCAACTGTCCGTGCATGTTAGGCAAACTGGATTGCAAGTAATTAATTAGACAAGTCACCACATATTAGTATCATCACGCTCAAGCATATAACTGGCGAAAGTGACAATATAGTTATCTTGGGTGAGCTTGGAGAAAATTCCAATGAACAAGCTTAATTAACAACCAACCCAGAAGTGTGGGTTGATTCAGGCTCCAAAATCTTACAGCAAATTTTCCAGTTGGGCGTTATTTGCAATATTACAGAATTAGGCGTGAACAGTCAAAGGGCCACAAGAAAACCTAAAGTAAACACAGAAACGTTCTATACTTTAGCTAATTAATATTTAATACTACAATGTAAATCAAATTTACTATTTTAAAATTTTGAGATTTTGGAACTTTATTAATTTAATATTGTTCAATTAATCATGCATAATTTTTTCTTGATCTTTTCACTGACCTATTTGATGAACAGAGAAAAACAAAACTGAAGAAACACATTCATGGTTCTCTCAGTTCAATGCTGTTTCTAAAAGGTGCGGAGCCTAATCAGCCTTGAAAACGACTCGAAGTTACTCAAGCAATTTTATAGTTCGCATAAATAATCTAGAATTCATGAACAAGTAAGCTAATCATCATCCACATATAATAAAAACAATTTCATTTGGGTTTCAAGTAGCCTGGAAATATCATGCACCTTTCATTTCGGTTGAGCCGGGCTCCAAGATAGAAAGCCACGGAGAGCAACCAGCAATCACTGTGCACGGAAATTAGTGACAGCCAATCTTTGCGGGTCATTCCATCCCTAGCAAAATTGATCCCAAGTGCTGGCTCTGGAAGGTGGGACTTCTTCAGCTGGTAGGTTTACTTCCCAAGTTTCAGTTGAATGTCCATACAGACACAAGTTCTCCTTTTCTATAAAATTGGTAATCCCAAAACCAAAAGTGAATATCCAGAGAAATTAAAAACCAAAAATCATGAACAAATGAAGGAACTGAACCGACTTAAGGACTATATGCTGAAAAGAGTATTTGATCAACTAAACAGACAGATCTTCACTCTTTTTTTTTTTTATAGTATAACAAGAAGATAAACCAATAGTTAAACTTGATATTCGGATTCCAATGCTTAAGAAACTGAGTAACTAACATAATCAAATTTAGCATAAAAAATGCATTACAACGGCCAAATTTAGGTAAATCCATTTCCGCAGTATACCTTCCCAGCAGAAAATACTTTCTTCATGGAATACAGATAACTACAGGAAAATTGGGTTGGGTTGGGTTGGGGGGGG